>MU225774.1:12461-41829 GCA_018584345.1 Thuja plicata | reverse complement strand
CAGGTCGTCTCAATCCCTTCGTAGAGCAAACAATTCAATGTTTGTCTTTGCGAATTCATGGATTGAATAATGACTATGTTGAGTTTCTTGTTGGATTGAGAGGTCACGTTCAGCAATAAACACCCCCTTTTTTTTTGCTTTTTCTTTTGGCTCTTGTCTTGTCTTTTTCATTTGTTTCTTTTGTATTCCTCCTCCAGGTTTTCTTTCCCACGGTGTTTGTTTTTCTTTTTGTTTTTTCTTGTCATGTCTCTGGGACCTAGTCCTGAAGTTGGTCGTTCCTTATCCAGGAACTAGACTCCAGACTTTGGGATTCTCTGCCACGATGTCTTCTTTTCACAAGAGGGCATGGTCACGCGGAATCCCCGGGCCTGGAGTCCAGAGGTCCGCCTATTCCAGAGTTTGCGAAAGGAAAGGTAACTTGATTTTTAACTCAAGTATAAATAGAAATCACCTTTCATTTTCAAAATTACCACGATTAAAACACTTAAGCAATTTGAGCGATATCACAGCGATCTTAGCGAGAATCTAGTGCGAGCTATTCTAAGCTGGTTTAAACAATTGCAAGTGGTTTCTGGTGTTGAGTGGTGATCATTTGAAGGTAGAAGCTATTGCAAAGCATTCATGGCACCTTTCCTTCCTTCCTTTCTCTAGTTTTAAGGTTGGTGTCTAGTTTCTCTCCTTCATTTTCTTACTTTTTCATTGTGTTATGTTGGTGTTTGTTTGCATTTTCCGTCTTGTTTCCTTGTTTTGTTTTTGTCTTGGTCATCTGGTTTGCCGCCCCTTGGTGGGTTGGCTCTGCCAAAGGGTTGTCCGCCCTCTGTGCAGGTGTAGTATATTATGTAGGTATTGTATATGCTTGTACATGTTTCGCATTGTTTTGTTAAGGTATCTACTTTGCATTTTGTATATATGTATATTTAGTGTATATTAATGTATATCCTTCCTCTTTTCATGTGTATACCTTTCAGCTCTACTATATATATGATGTATATGTTGTGTATATCTACCTAGCCTTGTGTTGAGCTCATTGTGCTTCCTCTATTTTCCATTTACAAATTCATGAGCTCACTCCAGGCAGGATACCACCTAGTTGAAACTTGGCTCTCGGCTGGTTTCAACCAGGTAGTTTTCTCTCTCCTCCTTAAACCAGCCTTAATGATCTATTTATGTCCCACATATGCATTCACAACTGTCCAAGTGGCCTCTTCTTTTTGCGCGTTCAGACAGTTGGCTCCACCATTGTCGCTATAACTCCCATTTATTACATAGCCACATGATGTCCATGTGGGCATGACAGCTCGCTTAACATGCACATCTTCCAACGGTTAGTTTTCTTGACCCTAGGACTTTTGTCTCCACCAACCCACATCTTACTTTTGTCAAGTATGTTGAAACCCCTAGGCCCGAATATTGGTTAATTCTCAAAGTTTACATTATATATATACTTCTCAGGATTTTGGACCTAAACTAACTTTTTAGGAAGAGGACGTTCCACGGTGGTAAGATCTCCAGATCCCAGAGTATTGTTTATCTACAAATTCTAATGGTCATCTTGCCTTGCAGGTTTTTAAAGCAATATACCTTCATCATGTCTGAGGCTTCTGCATCTTCACCACCCAGGAGTCTGAAACTTCCTTCCACGGTGGTCACTAGGGTAGCCGTCAGATCTAAAATGGAGAGGGCCTTAGAAAAATTACCTCTCAGCATGAAGTATGTGAAGGAAAACACTGTCATGGGATCAAAGATTGATTCCAAAGTCCAATTAATTACCAACACCAGTGTTGGGATGTGGGCCGAGATACAGGCCCTAGTTAAAATAATGTACATTCAGTGACAATCCGGGGATCCATTGGCAATCAGCGTTGGGGATTCTGAGATTCTCAAGGCCACCTATTTTCCATGCTCAGTGTAGGCCCCAGATTTAATTCTCACACTTGCAGCACATTACAACTCTTTCATCCAGGTTGTCATGCTCGCAGCCCCGAAACCGACCAGATATCCCACCCCCATGGTGTGTCTAGATGCCGCAACTTTTTGGGTAGGGTTGGGGATCCCTCAATTCAATAACCCAACTATTGTTACTAGATCTGATGCCTTAGCTCAATTTCAGCAGCTGGAGGTTGCAGCCCAATAGTACATGAACAATCATTGGCTCAAGACTCCAAAGAGGGACCCCAAGAAAATGAAGCTAGAGATCCCCGAGTCTAAGTTTAAAGAAAGCATCCAGATGGGGATGATAGTAGTATCTCAGGTCTTTGGGCAGCCCCATGCCCAGGAATTCACAGGGTGGATGTACTACTTCTTGCTTGGCATCACCACCAGCGGGGAGTACTTTGATTAGGCCGCCATTATTTCAAACCATGTAGATTCTCAGTTCCTCCAGGTGGCCCAAAAATGCAAGTTTTATATGACTTCTTATGTTCTTTGGGCCCTAGCACAACAACAACCCCACACCAATAGGTTACTCACATCAGGTGTACTCGAGATCGGCCTGGGTCAGAAGGCTCCCTGGGATTATTTCCCTCAAATCCAATGGGAGGCTAGTTTCCCGAGTTTCTGCCGAGTGAACGATGCCTTCATTTGCTACAACCTACTCACACCTACCCAAGATGTAGGGTACCACCTCTCCATGAAGGAAATGGATCTGGTCAAAAGTTATGGCCACTATTACATACAATTCCAGCAGCATACATACATAAGGGTAACCGGCTTCTTTGAAAAACCTTACTTGTTGCCCAAACATTGTGGAAACAAGATAATTCTCTTAGAGTATTGTAGGAAAATGATGGAATTGCATGCCTTATACACCTCAAAGAAGGTAACAAATATTTCATTCCCAATCACTTTTGGGAATTACTCATGCAGTCTGGCTGCAACCAAGGAGGCAGACAATGAACTCAAGAGCTTAAACCTAGCAGAATTTTATCTAGCGCAGAAGAACTTTGATCTACATAGAAAAATTGTGTTGGCACTTACCCGAGCATCAGAGCCCCACAAATATCACATGGAGGAATTCTGGGAAGATTTTCAGGATGATGTCAAAGTTCGAAGCTAGCATTACATCTGGATGACTATGAGGACGATGGAAAGGTTGAAGCTTCATAAATTTCCAGATGACTTCTCAGATGCCGAATCCACAATAGACCCCCAGTACAAAGAAAAGGGGATTGATAAGTTGGCCCTCCCACTGGTGGACTGGAATGCCCAGGAGGGGCCCACCATTGAGGAATTTACCCGCAACATGGTCGAGCGTAGCCATGTATATTTTAAGAGAGTATTCCCTGGGAGTACCTGCAGGGCTGCCCAGCCAGTGCCAAAGCTAACCCCCGGGGCCATAGCTTCTTCACAGGGAGAAGATAGGAATAAAGGAATAATGGAGACTCCAACTCTACAAGAGACCCCCATAAAAGAACAATTGAAGCAATCAATAGTGGCCTCCCAGAAGATGAGGGAGAAATTAATCACACAGTTGGCTACTCTGGTGCTCATGACCGGACCTATCCGTCCTCCTTCTTCCCCTTCACTAGCAGCACTAATGGTCAAAGAAACAAGAGTAGATATAGAAGAGGAGCAGGTCCTAAGGGATGTGGTTCCTCCTCTGGTCACTAAGCGGAAGAAAAGGCTCAATCCAAAGCAAAAGGTAGAACCGAAACTAGAGGTGCCTCAAATCCCACAAGTAGAAATCCTTTCTTTCGACTCCCCGGAGCTGGAAAAGGAACTAGAGCCCACTCATGTCCTATAAAATCCTCCCCCTCAAGATGAATTTGATGATGTTTTTAGAACTGATGAGTTCAAGAATTTGCAAGGAGACATTGAACAGCCAGAGGCTGAAATCCTAGAGCAAAAGGAAGCTCCAGAACAGGAACTTGCACAGGAGCAGGAGGAAGAGGTAGAAGAAGAGAAAGGGATAGATCAAGAAATAGCCTCCAAAGTCCCAGAAATACAAGGTATGGGAGTTTTAGGGAAACAGAAACAAAGTGAACAAATGGCATTGGCTGGGGAAATCGGACCTTCAAGAACAACCGTGACCCCAACCACCGTGTTCCAGATGCCGCTCCCAAAGGAAACATTTGGGGAAGTAATCACTATGGCCCAAATATTGAACTTTGGCCCATTGCCTACCCCATTACCCAAGGATGTAGCAATTGAAGAAGACACCCCAGAAATAGGGGCTGAGGAAGAATAGCAACAGGAAGAAGAAGAAAACCCCACGGCAACCAACGAGGACCCCAACATTACTAAAGATATAGATGGTAGGGAAAAAGATACAGGTGCCACTAAGGAAAATATTTCCAGTGAGACAGAAGATACAGGGAAGGAGCCGAAAGAGGCTCATACTATTAAGGGGGCACAATAAGATATTGGGGAGAATTTACAAGAATAGGTTTTGGCTACAAAGACACCCTGCCCACCATAGTGGTTGGTGGAATCTTAGAAGAGAAAGGTCCCCCCATCAACACCCAGAGCCCATCTTTCTTTGGCAGAGGTGATGGCTCAGGTGCAGAACCTGCCTAAAGTTAAGAAAGCCTGGACAATTCACACTCTTCAAACCGAGCCAGGAAGAGAAACAGTCACAGTGATCACGACACCATCCCTAGATGCAGATGAGGCAATGACTAAGGGCAGAGATTATGATGTCATAGAGGTGTCACTGGGGAAGATGGGAAAATAGGGTGAGTTAAACCTATTGAAAGATGCAGCCAAGGTAGTGGAGGCTCGGTACGAAAAGGAGGCTCAAAAGTACAAGGTAGAAAAGGAGAAAAATGCAAACCTCATGGGGTTGCTAACTGAGCTGGCCTGGCCCATTAGCATTATTCCTCCAGGACCTTCTACGTCAGATGTACTACTTCTATAGAGTGATATAGACTCATTATGGGTGATGAAGAAGAAGGCCCAATCGGTAGATGAATGGGTCGCCTTGTAGTTGGGAAATGTCTGGCATTTTTTGGTGTCCACCCTCCTAGATCTATATGCAACCTTCCACATCTTACACCAGGCTGAGACCATTATCAACATATGGGAGGGGAACATCAAGAATTATGAGGCATTGAAGGTTGAGTTAGAAGAACTCATCGGCCTCGAAGAGGAGATTGTTTCTAAATCTGGGATTTTAGGAGAAGAGTCCTTTGATTTTGTGAGGACCCAACACTCTATACTTGACGTCACATTGGGGGTAATCAAGCAAGTAGTGGGGAATCTATGTGATAAGGTCAACGTAGTACAATATTCTTTCAATTTATACAAGTCTTTTGTTTTGAAGGTCTCTAGAGATGATCCATTTAGCACTGACACATGCACGCCAGAGGAATATGTTTTGGGGAAGTTTGATGAGTTGATGGAGTTAAGGTATCAATCCCCAGAGGGAATAGATGGATCTCAAATGACATGAATAACTTGCATGATACTCAGTGGTCACAATGTAGCAAAGATGGTTGATGAATTTAAGGAAAATGTTCCAGACCTGGGAGAACAGATTGAGGTGGCCAAGTACCAGCGGGCCGGCCTTAAAGATGTCGATGAAGATGGAATTTCCCATCTCCTCTAGGTCTTCAATGATAGTAAGCAACAATAAAGATTCTCCAGGGGCTGGAGAAAACCTAAGTGTTTTGAATTCTTTATTCTTTTGGAATGCAAGTTCCCAGATCCTAGAGTTCTGGATCATACATTTTGTATTCTTTCAGTGACCCATGTCCTAATCCCCAAGGCTGACCGGTCACTTTCGTAGAAGTTAATAAAAGTTGTCAAAGGTGTCAGAAGGTAGATAGCTACATCAAGGCATGTCAGATCAGTGAGAGGTTATCTGACAGGTGGTCTTCCCAAGGCACCGCTTCAACGTTACACCTTGCACATGGGAGATAGGGTGCCACTTTTTCCATTTATGAGGCATGTAGCCTTGATCCCTGGGGGATTGTATTTCTTCTTTCTCCTCGGCTCTCTTCTTGAGGCTGATTCTTCCATTCTATCTTTCTTGTCTTTTCTTCTGACATGATAGGCTTATTCTGTCTCTAGGTCTTTTGTAGAGTGGTGCAAGTAGTACCAACCACCAGATAATGTATTTTAATGTACAGTGTAACATAAGTTAGGGTTAGTGTTAGATGTGTATGTGTATAAATAGTAGGTTTGGCCTCATTCCAAGGGCCGGCGAAATTGATGATTTTGCAGTCCATACTTAATAGCAATCTTGTTTTCTCAGTTCTTAGTTGTAGAGCTCAATGCTCCATAGTTTAAACTTTCAGTAATTAGATGCTCCCTTGGAGCCACCATTGTACCACACACCAGTGCTTGCTAGAAGAAACGTTAATAAAGAAGGGAGAGTTCTTGCAATGATGTTGTTGGCATTCTTTCTTGATGGTTGATGGGATTTTATGCTTTATGTTCTTCATTTCCTTTTCTCTAACACTTAAAGTATATTAACGATCTCCTTTCCTTTGCTATTGATAAAATATGAACTGATGGTTGTATGTTTCTTCGGTATTTAGTGTAGTGTGTTAGAGTATTGTTGATGTTTTGAATGTTTAGCATAACTATAGGTAGATGAAATATTTCTAACCCTGTAGGATCTTTTTCATTTTATTTGTTAAGTGTAAGCATGCTTGGAGAAACCTCACCTACTTGAATCCCCAAAGAGAATGAGTTGAAGATAACTAGCTATCCCCCTCAAAAATAGTCACATCTCCCAATCGATCCCCACACGGTCGAGATCTGACTCTCACGTGCTTGGAGGCCCAAAGAATCTCATTTCCCTAGACAACCTTTACAAGTGGAGTTGGCCGGTACCCCGGTACCCGATGACAACTTATCTCTGCTAGCGGACCCGGTCACAAGAGTCTCGTCAATAGAAACTGGCGCTAAAAGGAGGGCATGAGCTTGTCCCCCTCTTAGGATTCTAATTTTACACCTCCCAAGGGTTCCCCAAGCTATAGTTTTAGGAATCAAGCCTTCAGTGGAATTTGGTCTTTCTCCCCAGTGAGATTTGAAAGAATCCTTAGATCATCCCTTGACCCAGGAAGGTTTGTCGAACTTAAGCCTCCTGCTCGAAAGAAGCAGACCCTGAAAGTCACACCAACCACTATTGTTTGGGGGTCTACTACACCATAGAATATCCAAACTTCCCAAAAAATCCTGAGAGTTAACATTCAACCTACTCAAATCTCAACTCCCCAAATGGCTGCATATTTTGGAAATACCAGGTCCCCCATGGGAACTTTTCTGGGCACAACCAACAACTTACCCTCGCACCCAGAAAAGATTTGCCCATGATATGAGCACCTAGGCTCATGAACCGCAGAGGAACACTTGCATGCATACAAAGATGACATGAACCAACACTAGATCCAACATGAAGATGTTGTGACCTGGATGTTTCCCCTATCCCTGGGATAGGGTGAACTAAACTAGTACCTTAACCTTCCTGTCAACTCCATCAACAGTTAGGAGGACATGGAGGATGCCTTCTTGGCTTCCTTCTGCATACACATGGACCCAGCTTGGTCCCATAGCCAATTCATTTCCATCAGAAAGGAACCAAATGAACCCCTTGCAGCATTCAATCATCGGTTCCAATGCGCCTTTAAGTGGTACACAGGTCCTTTCATTCCATACCCAGAAGTAACCATATAGACCTATCTCAATGCAATGGACCCCTTCGTTGCCACTCTCCTCTAGAGAACAACCACCGTGGGCGACCAGGATACTTTGGCAAAAGTTTACAACCTAGCCTTAGAACTATCCCGTGGTCTCAACAAATCCCTGCACAGAATTGGGTAGAGCATGCCCTTCAACATGATCCCTGGTGGAATTACATACACTAGGGGATATAACCCCAATCTAGCAATGGGTGCCCCCATGATGGCAATGAATCCCCCACCACCACTAATAGACTAGTAGGCCCAGTACGTTTATCCATCACAAACTCAGATAATACCAGGTCTAGAATCCTTCCCTTGGAACCAGCCGCAATAGGCACAACAACCATAGACACAACCACCTGGAGTGCCCTTCTTTCAGTCATCTGTAGCTGGAGGATTTCCGCCCTTGACTCTGGCTAATATTGCTACCTTCCCAGGGAACCAGCAACAACAACCGTCACATTGTGAGTCAAACACTCAGTTGATTGCCAAGGTTGAATCCCTCTGGAAATTGTTGTCCACCCTGACTGTAGACATGGGTCAACTGAAGCTGGGGTCTTATGCACCCCAGAACTCCAATTCCCAAAGAGGGAATATTTTCTTCAGCTAATAGAACAACAATTTCGGAGGAAGAAACTTCAACAATGGGCCTTGGCCCAACCAACAACAATGGAACAATAACACGAACACTGGAGGTCCACCTCCAAACCAAAATGCCAATCAAAATGGTGCTAGACCATCCCATTTCACACCAGTCACAGACTTCCAGCCCATGACCAATTGGTGTAGATTGCATGATACAAGCTCCCACAACAAGGTGAACTATGCCATGTTAGAGTAGGTCATCATGATCTCTCAGTTGGATAGACAACTAACATCTGACCATACTCCTCCAAAGCCTCCTGTGCAAGAGACAACTCATGGTGCCTTCACCTGTGAGACCATTTTCTTTAGATTTTCCAGAGAAGATGAAGAAGAATCCGAACTACAGGGATTCTTTGATGAATCAATTTCATCCTTTGAGGCCAATGCCTTCACCAACCCCTGGGCTCCTTACAACACTCAGAGCTAGGCTGGTAAAGGACTAGTTTACACACTGACACCTCTTGCCAAGGACATTCCTGCCCGAGACAATACAACTGACTGACTTGTCCCTCTAAAAGGTCCAAGCTCTAACCAAGCAAAAGACCCACCTAAGGGAAGTCACTAATTCCTAGGAGGAATATTTGACATCACAAGGGTGTTAGAACAAACTACCACCTCCATGACCTTGATGGAGGTTTTGCTGAACTATCCCGAGTAGAAGAAGTTTGTTCTGAAGCTCTTGGGAAACCTGGAAGTTGTCAGTCACCCACCCAAGACTATCTCTTTTGACGACACCAATGTGGCTATCTTCTAGGGAAATAATGAAGATCCTCCATTCCTACTAGGCCTCAACATACAAGGAAAAAACATACACAACTGCCTAGTAGATTCTAGGGCTTCAGGCAACATCATGCCCTTATCAATATGCCAAAAGCTCAGATTCTGACCCACCCCTTCTAATGGTGCAGTAATTCAACTAGATAAAACTACTATGAAGATGGTGGGTGAAATAAATTTTTTTTGGATACAGCTTATCCAGGACCCCAGAATAGCCAGCATAATCGATATCCAAGTGGTGGACATCCCAGAGACTTATGGGATGTTATTAAGTTGGAATTGGTCTAAATCTTTGAATGGATACTTTTCGACTGACTTCTCCCACTTGTGGCTCCCTTGGGAAGGAGAATTAAAAAAGATCTGGGTTGAGAGTGAGCCCCGGATGAAGCAGGCCCTTACCGAAGTTGGGAGGGTTAACGAGGTATTCTTCTCTGAGACTTCCCCCGGGGTGTACCATCCCTTTGAAATCTTAACAATCGATTTCAGCCCCGGGGAGGATCCCATAGTCTTGCAGAGAATCCAGGACCTGGATGAAAAGTTGAGGGTTGAGGTTAACTCTCAAGGTGCCATAGCAACCCCCGCTACACTCTTGTCTGGCACCTAGTGTTGGGTACACTATCCGAAGCATTCATAGTTAGAGTGTGAGCCTTTCCTTTTCGTTGCTACCTAACACATTGACGCCTTCTGGAACAAAGAACATACAATTGATTCCCCAAAACCCAGTATCCCTAGTGGAAGCACTTCCTCAGTGCCATTTCCCCGAGGATCTCAACCTCAAATCACCCTGGAAGAAAATCTCACCCATGCACAATCAGTGCGGGAGGAAGCTCCTCCCAAGTCTCCCAAAAGCAATCCAAAGGGTGCTCCATCTCCCCAACTCTAGACTGCAAGTGACGACCTATGGACCCTTAATTTTGATGGGTATCGGTCCAAACAAGGCTATGGGGCTAGAGTAGAATTGATCAACCCGTGAGGTAAATCCTTCCTCGCATCCTACAGGCTATAGGTCAACTGCACAAATAATGTCACAGAGTATGAGGCTTTGATCCTTGGACTCCTATTCGCATTAAGGAAAGGGATCACCCACCTCCGGGCTCTAGGTGATTCAGAGTTGATTGTCAAATAGGTCAAGAGTCAGTATACATGTCATGATAAGAAGCTAGCTACATACCACAATCGGGCATGGAGCCTTATTGAAGATTTTGATGCCTTCGACATTGATCTTATTCCTCGGTGATGAAATTATGTCCCGGATGCCCTCATTATTTCTACCAGCACACTTGAGCCCATGGTCGGCTCACGACTCTAGAGATTTTTTGTTGAGATGATCCACACCCCGTCCATTCCAGATAATGTCACCCACTTTCAGGTTTTTGAGGACGATCAGCATATTCTTTCCTTCATGGCCAATGTTGGTGTCTTTAAGGACCAGATAGTGGATGAATAAGACCATGATGATACTGGGCAAGGTGATGAAGATGATGGGATCATGGACCTACCTACCAACACCATCCCTAAGGGGATGGTCATACTTGAATGTATCTTTGACTTGGACCCTCGGGGCTAGGAAAAGATGTCATTCTCCTCTGAGGGAGGAAAATTCAAGAAAGTAAACATTGGTTAGTCCGGTGAAGAAAAGATGATACACATTGGTACCTCCTACTCCCTTGAGGAGGAGAAGATTCTCACGGTTCTTTGAGAATACATAGATGTGATCACATGGGGATATGAGGATTTGAAAACATATGACACATCCATTATGACTCATACCATCCCCCTGAAATCTGATGCTAAGCCTTTTCAGCAAAAGCAACGATTGGTCAACCCGCTGATCGAGTCTTTGATTCATCAAGAGGTGGAGAAATTGCTGTCAGCCTGGATAATTTTTCCAATCTGGCACACTATGTGGGTTTCCAATTTGTTCCCTATCAGAAAAAAGAGCCATGAAATTTGCCTCTACGTGAATTTCTGAAATTTGAATAGAGCCTCCAAGAAGGATAATCACCCTCTCCCCTCATTGGATGAGGTGTTGTAGATAGTGAATGGGTCACAGATGATGTCTTTCTTGGATGGGTACTCTGGATACAACCAAGTCATGGTTAAATATGAAGATAGAGAGAAAATGATGTTCACCATAAGTGGGGAACATTTTCATATTAGAGGATGCCCTTTGGCTTGATTAATGTAGGGGCCACATTTCAAAAGGCTATGGACATTACATTTGAAGGCCTTGTGAATCAGTGCATAATCATCTACATGGATGATTTGACCGTCTTTTCCCAGGATAGGCATGACCATTCTGCCCACCTCGCCTAGATCTGTGAGAGGTGTCACCGATATGAAATATCTCTCAACCCCAAGATGTGCATATTCAGGGTCACTAAAGGGAAGTTGCTTGGGCAAATTGTCTCTGAGAAGGGTATATCCATCAACCCTGAGAGAGTTGAAGCGCTGCTAAATCTACAAATGCCTGGCAGCAAGAAAGTGATGAGATCTTTCTTTGGAAAGATCAACTTTGTCTGGTGGTTTATCACTGGATTCATTGAGATAGTCAAGCCACTCAATGAAATGATGAAAAAGGATACCAAGATTGAGTGGAGTCCTGAAGCAAAATGGGCATTCACCCAAATTAAACAAACAATAATGGAGGCACCCATCCTGGCTAGTCCGGACTACTCCCTTCCATTTTATATTTACTCCTTTGCTTTGCCACATCCTATCATGGTAGTATCGACCCAAAAGGTTGAGGGGGAAGAACGACCAATAGCTTTCATGAGCTCCCCCTTCAAGAATGCCAAAATCTGGTATTCATCATTGAAAAAGAAGGCCTTTGCTCTTATTCATGCCGTGAAGAAATTCAGGCATTACATTCTCTGGAGCAAGGTGCATGCTATCATCCCAGACCAAGCTGTGAAATCTCTTCTGATGCAAAGTGAAGAGAGATGGGGGAAATGGATGGCCATCCTTCAAGAATATGACTTAGAAATGCAACCCATGAAGATAGTTTGAGGTTAGGGACTAAGTCGAGCGATGGCAGAAGAGACTCCCCACATAGAATGTCAAACTTGCACAATGGAGTCTATCACTCAAGACCCATGGTACACCGATCTAGTGTACTTATTATTAAACAAAAAGTGCCCAAAGGGGTTACCTCCCAACAAATGTCGTGCCCTATGGATGAAAAGTGCTCACTTCATAATCAAAAACTTCGCACTTTACCGCAGGAACTATGAGGGAGTGTACCTTTGGTGCATTGATAGGGACCAAGCTGAGAAAATAATCAAAGAATTCCATGGTTAGTTTGGAACTGGGCATGGCTCAACTGATGCCACCACCCATCAAATCCTTCAGGCCGGATATTATTGGCCCTGCATATTTAAAGATGTTTATACTCACATCTAAAGATGCCATACTTGCCAAACTATGGCACATCATGAGCATAACTTGGCTATGCCTTTATAGCCAGTCTTTGAGGCTAGGCCTTTTTCCCAATGGGCATTTGATTTTATTAGAGAAATCAACCCCAACTCATCTGCCGACCACCGATACATCTTAACTACAACGGATTACTGCAGCCAGTGGTTTGAAGCCATACCTTGCAAAAACAATATGGTAGACGTAGTTATTAAATTCTTGGAAGAAAATATCGTCACAAGATTCTTAATGCCCTTCGCTATAGTGTGTGACAATGGTTTGGCATTTTCTTCAGCACAGCTACTTGAATGAATCTATGACCGAAAGATCACTCTAAAGTTTTATAGCAACTATTACCCCTTGGGGAACGATGTTGTTGAATCAATGAACAAAAATCTACTCGAAGTGATCAAACACTTGCTAGAACAAAATCTCCAGGATTGGCACCAAAATTTGAGATTCACCCTCTAGGAAGATTGCATTCAAATTAAGGCCGCCCTGGGAACATCCCCATTTCACCTGGTCTATGGCTAGAACCCAGTGTTCCCAATCAACTTACAGATCCCAGTTTTATAGTTTATGCAGGAATTCAACAACTAGGATAGTATCATGGAGGTCTGGCTCTTGAATCTAGTACGAATGGAAGAACAACAAGACACATCCCTTGAGCATTTCACACATCATCAAGCAGTGGTAAAATGATGGTTTGACCATAGAGCCCAATACAAGGCCTTTCAGATTTTGGACCTAGTCCTTCTATGGGACAAGGCTC
Source organism: Thuja plicata (assembly GCA_018584345.1). Lineage (NCBI taxonomy): Eukaryota > Viridiplantae > Streptophyta > Pinopsida > Cupressales > Cupressaceae > Thuja > Thuja plicata. Next base: position 28,593 of record MU225774.1, on the reverse strand, counting down.
GAGAAAAGAAAGGAAAGCACACCAAGTTCCAACAGCTTTGGCTCAGACCATACCTAATCTCAAAGATCTATAGGGAAAATACCTACTGCCTTAATACCATGACTGGAGAACCTATCCCATTGCCCATCAATGGACAATTTCTCAAATATTATTTCGAATGAGGTTGGTTTGCCCAGAGTTGTATTTTATGTAAAGTTCCTTGCTTGTAAATATTTCTTTCCCGGTGCTTCGTTGGGAGGTACCTTGCCTTGTAAATAGTTTTGTTGGCCACCTTCTGGGACCACCCTTTTTCATTTGCATTGTCTTTTCCTTTCTTGTCTTATTTTCAGGTGCTGGTGTCTTTCTCTCCCTTTTGTGAGGATTGGTATGCTTCGCATAACATCTGGTCCCCGGGATGTTGTCTTTAACATGGTGGTAAACTTAGGAATCTATTGTTAACATGATGGAATCAGTCTGGTCTTTGGAGTTATCTTACAAGTTTGGTAGTAAATTATGAGTAATCTTCATCAGATTTATCCCCATAAGTCTAGTAGTTAGTGAAACAAAATTTAAGGAACAAGTAATCAGACACATCAAGGGTAGATCAGTTGCACTAGTTGGTTGACCCAAGTCTGCACTTTTAAAAGATTCTTTTCGGATCTAGAGTTTTCTTTCCCTATCTAGCATATTAAGGTGGGAAGAAGGGTGAAAGGAGTACCGCCATTAAATTTAGCTAAGCTTAAGCTTAACGGTGAAAGAAGTACCACCCTCCCGCCTAGAAAAGTACAAAATAACAAGAGAAGAGAAATAGGATGAAACTCTGATCTCCAGGATGAAATGAGCAAATTTGATGACTTTAGGGTTTGAAATACTTAGTGCCTCCTCTCTTCTTTTCCCAGAGGTCATTAGCTTGATTTTCTCCCAAAGAACACACTTCACCACTGATAAAAAGATCATGGGCTAGATCGCCTATGGCTGGATTTTCTCACATGTTACTCTTTACAAGTAAGATGCTTTGAGTAATGATTTGTTCCAATTTTCTAACCAGAGCTTCTGTAAGTTCTCGAATTCACTAAGGCATTCATCCTAGATAGTCACCATTTGTTATGCCCTACATCCCCGTCCCTACATCTTTGTGTGAAAAATGTTGGGTCCCCCTTTTTTTTTGCTTTTGCTTTTGGCTCTTGTCTTGTCTTTTTCTTTTATTTATTTTGTTTTCCTTCTTCGGGTTTTCTTTCCCGTGGTGTTTGTTTTTCTTTGTTTTTTTTCTTGTCATGTCTCTGGGACTCGGTCTTGAAGTTGGTCATTCCTTGTCAAGGAACCAGACTCTAGACTTTAGGATTCTCTGCCACGATGTCTTCTTTTCACAAGAGGGCATGGTCGCATGGAATCCCCGGGCTTGGAGTCTGGAGGTCTGCCTATTTCAAAGTTTGTGGAAGGAAAGGTAACTTTCTTTTCACCTCAAGTATAAATAGAAATCACCTTTCATTTTCACAATTACTGTGATTAAAACACTTAAGCAATTTGAGTTATTTCAAAGTGATATCATAGCGATCTTAGTGAGAATCTAGTGTGAGCTATTTCGAGCTGTTCTGAACAACTACAAGTGGTTTCTGGTGTTAAGTGGTGATCATTTGAAGGTAGAAGCTATTGCAAAGCATTCATGGAACCTTTCCTTCCTTCCTTTCTCCAGTTTTTAGGTTGGTGTCTGGTTTCTCTCCTTTGTTTTCTTTCTTTTTCGTTGTGTTCTGTTGGCGTTTGTTTGTGTTTTCCATCTTTTTTCCTCATTTTGTTTTTGTCTTGGTCGTCTGGATTGCCGCCCGTTGGTGGGTCGGCTCTGCCAAAGGGTTGTCCACCCTCTATGTAGGTGTAGTATATTATGTAGGTATTGTATATGCTTGTACATGTTCAACGTTGTTATGTTAAGGTAGCTACTCTACATTTTGTATATATGTATATTTAGTGTATATTAATGTATATCCTTCTACTTTTCATGTGTATACCTTTCATCTCTGCTATAAATATGATGTATATGTTGTGTATATCCACCCAGTCTCATGTCAAGATCGTTGTGCTTCCTATTTTTTTCATTCACAAATTTGCGAGCTCGCTCCAAGCAGGATACCACCTAGTTGAAACTCGGCTCTCGGCTAGTTTCAACCAAGCAGTTTTCTCTCTCCTCCATAAACCAGCCTTAATGATCTATTTATGTCCCATGTATGCATTCACAACTATCCAAGTGGCCTCTACTTTTTGCACATTCAGATAGTTGGCTCCACCGTCGTCGCCATAACTCCCATTTATTACATAGCCACATGACGTCCACATGGGCATGACAGCTCACTTAACGTGCACATCTTCCAACGGTTAGTTTTTTGGACCCTGAGACTTTTGTCTCCACCAACCCACATCTTACTTTCATCAAGTATGTTGAAACCCCCAGGCCCAGATATTGGTTAATTCTCAAAGTTTACATTATATATATACTTCTTGGGATTTTGGACCTAAACTAACTTTTCAGGAAGAGGATGTTCCACGGTGGTAAGATCTCTGGATCCTGGAGTATTGTTTATCTACAAATTCTAATGGTCATCTTGCCTTGCAGGTTTTTAAAGCAACATACCTTCATCATGTCTAAGGCTTCCGCATCTTCACCACCTGGGAGTCTGAAACTTCCTTCTAAAGCGGTCACTAGGGAAGCCATCAAATCTAAAATGGAGAAGGCCTTAGAAAGTTTACCTCTCAGCATGAAGTACGTGAAGGATAATGCCATCGTGGGATCAAAGATTGATTCCAAAGTCCAATTAATTACGGACACCAGCGTCGGGATGTGGGCCAAGATGCAGGCCCTGGTTAAAATAATGTACATTCAGTGACAGTCCGGGGATCCATTGATAATCAGCGTCTAGGATTCTGGGATTCTCAAGGCCACCTATCTTCCATGCTCTGTGTAGGCCATGGAGTTTATTCTCACACTTGTAGCACATTACAACTCTTCCATCTGGGCCGTCATGCTCGCAGCCCCAAAACCGACTGGATATCCCACCCCCATGGTGTCTCTCAATGCCGCAACTTTTCAGGTAGGGTTGGGGATCCCTCAATTTGATAACAAAATTGTTGTTACTAGATCGGATTCCTTAGCTCAATTTCAGCAGCTGGAGGTCACAGCCTGGAAATACATGAACAATCATTGGCTCAAGACTCCAAAGAGGCACCCCAAAAAAATGAAGCTAGAGATCCCTCGGTCTGAGTTTGAAGAAAGCATCCAGATGGGGATGATAGCACTATCTTGGGTCTTCGGGTAGCCCCATGCCTAGGAATTCATAGGGTGGATGTACTACTTCTTTCTTAGCATCACCACCGGTGGGGAGTACTTTGATTAGGCCGCCATTATTTCAAACCATGTAGATTCTTATTTCCTCTAGGTGGCCCAAAAATGCATGTTTTATATGACATCTTATGTTTTCTGGGCCCTAGCGCAACAACGACCCCACACCAATGGGTTACTCCCATCAGGTGTACTCGGGATCATCCTAGATCAGAAGGCTCCCTAGGATTATTTCCCACAAATCCAATGGGAGGCTAGTTTCCCTAGTTTCTACCAAGTGAACGATGCCTTCATTTACTACAACCTACTCACACCTACCCGAGATGCAGGGTACCACCTCTGCACAGAGGCAATGGATCTGGTTAGAATTTATAGCCATTATTACATATAATTCCAGCAGCATACATACATAAGGGTAACCAGCTTCTCTGGGAAACCTTACTTGTTCCCCAAACATTGTGGGAACAAGATAATTCTCTTAGAGTATTGCAGGAAAATGATGGAATCACATGCCTTATACACCTTAAAGAAGGTAACAAATATTCCATTCCCTATCACTTGTGGGAATTACTCATGCAGTCTAGCCGTAGCCAAGGAGGCAGACAATGAACTCAAGAGCTTGAACCTAGCAGAATTTTATCTAGTGTGAAAGAAATTTGATCCGCATGGAAAAATTGCATTGGCACTTCCCCGGGCATCAGAGCCCCACCAGTATCACATGAACGACTTCTGGAAAGATTGCCAGGATGATGTCGAAGTCCGGAGCTGGCATTACATCCAGATGACTATGGGGATGATGGAAAGGTTGAAGCTCCAGAAACTTCTAGATGACTTCTCAAACGCTGGATCCACAATAGACCCCCAGTACAAAGAAAAGGGGATTGATAAGTTGGCCCTCCCATCGGTAGACTAGAATTCCCAGGACGGGCCCACCATTGAGGAATTAACCTGCAACGTAGTCGAGTCTAGCCACATATATTTTAAGAGAGTATGCCCTGGGAGTACCTGTAGGGCTGCCTAGTCAGTACCAAAGCTGACCCCCGGGGCCAAAACTTCTTCATAGGGAGAAGATAGGGGAAAAGGAATAATGGAGACTCCAACTCTACAGGAGACCCCCATAAAATAACAACTAAAGCAATCAATAGCGGCCTCCCAACAGATGAGGGAGAAATTAATCACATGATTGGCTACTCAAGTGCTCATGACTGGACCTATCCATCCTCCTTCTTCCCCTTCACTAGCAGTGCTAATGGTCAAAGCTATAGGAGTAGATCTGGAAGAGGAGTAGTTCCTAAGGGATGTGGGGCCTCCTTTGTTCACCAGGTGGAAGAAAAGGCTCAATCCAAAGCCAAAGACAAAACCAGAACTAGGGATGCCTTAGATCCCATAAGTATAAATCCTTTCTGTCGAATCCTGGAAGCCAGAAAAGGAACCAAAGCCCACTCATGTCCTAAAAAATCCTCCCCCTCAAGATGAATTTGATGATGTTTTTAAAACTGTAGAGTTAGGGAATTTGCAGGGAGACATTGAACAGCCGGAGGCTGAAATTCTAGAGCAGGAGGAAGCTCTAGAATAGGAACCTACACAGGAGCAGGAGGAACAGGTAGAAGAAGAGAAAGGGATAGAGCAAGAAATAGCCTCTAAAGTCCCAAAAATACAAGGTATGGGAGTTTTGGGGCAACAAAAACAAAGTGAACAAATGGCATCGGCAGGGGAAACTGAACCTTCAGGAACAACCGTGACCCCAACCACCGTGTTCCTAATGCTTCTCCCAAAGGCAACATTTGGGGAAGTAATCACTGCGGCCCAAATGTTGAACCTTGACCCATTGCCTCCCCCATTTCCCAAGGATGTATAAATGTAAGAAGACACCCTGGCAATAGGGGCTAAGGAAGAGCAGCAACAGGAAGAAGTAGAAAACCCTAGGGCAACCAACGAGGACCCAAACATTACTAAAGATATAGATGGCGGGCCAAAAGATATAGGTACCACCGAAGAAAATATTGCTGGTGAGACAGAAGATACAGGGAAGGAGCCAAAAGAGGCTCATACTACTAAGGGGGCACAATAGGATATTGGGGAGAATTTATAGGAATAGGTTTTGGATACAAAGCCACCCTGCCCACCATAGTTGTTGGTAGAATCTCAGAAGAGAAAGCCCCCCCCATCAACACCCAAAGCCCATCTTTCTTTGGTGGAGGTGATGGCTAAGGCGCAGAACACACCTAAAGTTAAGAAATCATGAACGGTTCACACTCTTCAAATCAAGCTAGGCAGAGAAATAGTCATAGTGATCACGGCACCCTCCCTAGATGCAGATGAGGAAATGGCTAAGGCCATAGATTATGATGTCACAGAGGTGTCACTGGGGAAGACAGAAAAATAGGGTGAGTTGAACATGTTGAAAGAAGCAGCCAAGGCAGTGGAGGCTCGCTATGAAAAAGAGGCTCAAAAGTACAAGGCAAAAAAGGATAAAAATGCAAACCTCATGGGGTTGCTAACTGATCTATCCTAGCCCATTAGCATTATTCCTTTGGGAGCTTCTACGTCAGATGTAATGCTTCCACAGAGTGATATAGACTCATTATGGGCGATGAAGAAGAGGGCCCAAGTGGTAGATGAATGGGTCACCTTGTAGTTGGGAAACGTCCAGCATTTCCTAGTGTCCACACTCCCAAATCTATATGTGGCCTGTCATTTCTTACACCAAGCCGAGACCATTATCAACATATGGGAGGGGCACATCAAGAATTATGAGGCATGGAAGGTTGAGTTAGAAGAACTCATCGGCCTCGGAGTGGAGATTGTTTCCAAATCTGGGATTTTAGGAGAAGAGTCCTTTGATTTTGTGAGGGCCCAGCACTCCAGACTTGACCTCACATTGGGGGTAATCAATCAACTGGTGGGGACTTTTCATGATAAGGTCAATGCAGTATAATATTCTTTCAATTTATACAACTCTTTTATTTCGAAGGTCTCCAGAGCTGATCCATTTAGCACTGACACATGCACGCCAGAGGAATATGTTTTTGGGGAAGTTTGATGAGTTGATGGAGTCAAGGTATAAATCCCAAGAGGGAATAGATGGAGCTCAAATAACATGAATAACTCGCATGATACTCAGTGGTCACGATGCGGAAAAGATGGCAAATGAGTTTAAGGGAAATGTTCCAGACCTAGGAGAACAGATTGAGGTGGCCAAGTATCGACGGGCCAGCCTTAAAGATGTCGATGAAGATGGAATTTCCCATCTCCTCCAGGTCTTCAATGATAGCAAGCAACAATAAAGATTCTTTGGGGGCCAGAAAAAACCTAAGTGTTTTGAATTCTTTATTCTTTTGGAATGCAAGTTCCCGGATCCTGGAGTTCTAGATCATACATTTTGTATTCTTTTAGTGACCCATGTCCTAGTCCCCAAGGCTGACCAGTCACTTTCGTAGCAGTTAATAAAAGTTTTCAAAGGTGTCAGAAGGTAGATGGCTACATCAAGGAATGTCAAAACAGCAAGAGGTTCTCTAACAGGTGCTCTTCCCAAGGTGTGGCTTCAACATTACACCTGGCACATCAGAGACAGGGCACCACTTTTCCCATTTATGATTCATGTAGCCTCGATCCCCTAGGGATCATATTTCTTCTTTCTCCTTCTCAGCTCTCTTCTCTAGGCTGATTCTTCCATTCTATCTTTCTTGTCTTTTCTTCTGACATGACATGCCTATTCCATCTCTAGGTCTTTTGTAGAGTGGTGTAGGTAGTACCAGCCATCACATAATGTATTTTAATGTATAGTGTAACATAAGTTAGGGTTAGGGTTAGATGTGTATGTGTATAAATAGTAATTATGGCCTCATTCCAAGGGTCAGAAAAATTGATGATTTTGCAGGCCATACTTAATAGCAATCTTATTTTCTTAGTTCTTAGTTGCAGAGCTCAATGCTCCATAGTTTAAGCTTTCAGTAGTTAGATGCTTCCCTAGAGCCACCATTGTACCACACACCAGTGCTTGCTGGAAGAAATGTTAATAAAGAAGGGAGAGTTCTTGCAATGATGTTTTTGGCATTCTGTCTTCTGGGTTGATGGTATTTTATGCTTTATGTTCTTCATGTCCTTTTCTCTAACACTTAAAGTAGATTAACGACCTGCTTTCCTTTACTACTGATGAAATATGAACTGATGGTTGTATGTTTCTTTGGTATTTAGTGTAGTGTGTTAGAGTATTGTTGATGTTTTGAATGTTCAACATAACTATAGGTAGATGAAATATTTCTAACCCTGCAGGATCTTTTTCAGTTTATTTGTTAAGTGTAAGCATGCTTGGAGAAACCTCACCTACTTAAATCCCCAGAGAGAATAAGTTGAAGATAACCAGCTATCCCCATTGAAAATAGTCACATCTCCCAACCGAGCCCCACACTGTTGTGACTTGACTCTCACGTGCTTGGAGGCCGGGGGAATCTCATTTCCCCAGACAACCTTTATAGGCGGAGTTGGTCGGTACCTGGTGACAACTTATCTTTGTTGGAGGACCCAGTCACAAGAGTCCCATCAACAACAACATGCACTATCATGATTGAAGGAAAATTTGCACACACCTATTGGAGAGATGCAGTCAATACAACAGTCTATACGATCAATAGAATTCAAGTAAGACCAGACATAGACAAAACACCTTATGAACATTGGTTTGGTAATGTACCTACAGTAAAGTACTTCATAATCTTTGGAAGCAAGTGCTACATCAAGAGAGATGATGGTTTTGGAAAATTTTATGCTAGAAGTGATGAAGGTATTTATCTTGGTTACTCGACTAAAAGAAAAGCATACAGAGGTTTCAATTTAAGGTTGAAGAAGATCATTGAGAGTGCACATGTGAAGATTGATGAAAGATTCATGATTCAAGAGAGATATGAATATGCACCTACGATTGAAGATGAACCTAGACCTATCAATAAAGATACAATTATTGAATAAATGTTTGACTGTATTGATATATCATGCAAAAACCCTAAACAAGGTCAAGAAGAATCACATATTACAGATGAGAGTGTCACGCCTAAAAACTCAAAATACACATCTAGATACCATTCTAAAGAAGATATCATTGGAGATTAGAGCAGTAAAGTCTTGACAAGATCCAAAGCAAAAGGTTCAACCATTGATGAAGAGGTATGTTTACTTTCACAGATTGAACCCTTAAGTGTTGAAGATGCATGTAATGATTTAGATTGGAAAAATGCAATGCAAGAATAATTGGATCAAATAATCAAGAATGACACATGGGAATTGGTCCCTAGACCTTATGACAAGAATGTGATTGAAACTAAGTGGATATTCAGAAACAAAATGAATTAAGATGGGATAGTAATTAGAAACAAAGCAAGATTGGTATGTAAAGGATATGCACAAAGAGAAGGAATTGACTATTCTGACACATTTTCCCCTGTGAGCAGACTGGAAGCTATAAAGTTTTTTTAAGCTTATGCAACATTCAAGAACTTCAAAGTATATCAGATGGATGTCAAGTTAGCATTTATGAATGGTGACTTGAAGGAAGAAGTCTACATAGAGTAGCCTAAAGGATTCAAACTTTCAAACAATCCAGACATGGTATGCAGACTAAAGAGAGCCCTCTATGGAATTAAACATGCCCCAAGAGCATGGTATGAGAGACTTGATGGCTACTTAACAAATATTGGATTCAAGAAGGGAGCAGCAGATTGCAACCTATTCATTAGAGAGACACCTAAAGGATTACTACGTGTTGCTATCTTTGTTGATGACATTATTTTTGGAGGTAATGACAAGCTTAGTGTAGAATTTGCAAAAGAGATGCAGAGTGAATTTGAAATGAGCATGATTGGACCTATAAAGTACTTTTTGGGATTAAATGTAAAGTAGATAGACAAAGGTATATTCATAAATCAGTCTAAATATGTGAAGGAGATATTAAAGACTTTGAAGATGGAAGATTGCAAGCTAGTAAGCACCCCCATGATAATAGGAAGCAAGCTTTCTAAAGATAATGATTCCACAGCAGTTGAAAAGACACTATACAAATCTATGATTGAAAAACTCATATATCTCACTCAATCTAGACCTGATATTTCTAATGCAGTTGGCATTGTTGGGAGATTTGCAGTTGAACCTAAATAGAATCACCTAATGGAAATAAAAATGATATTTAGATAGCTAAAGGGAACTATAGACTATGGTTTATGGTATCCTAACTCAGAAAATGTACAACTTCATGTATATAGTGATGCTGATTGGGAAGGTTGTGTTGATGACAAAAAGAGTAGCTTAGGAGGAGCAGTATTCCTTGGAGAAAGATTGATCACTTGGACAAGAAAAAAGAAGAATTTTGTTTCTCAGTCAACAGCTGAGGTATAATATGTAGCAGCAACATTGAATTGTTCTACAATTGTTTGGATCAAACAGATGATAAAAGACTTTGGAATTCAGATGGATTATCCTATTGTTATTCACTGTGACAACACCAGCACTATCAATATGTCAAAGAACCATGTGATGCATGCAAATACAAAACACATTCAAATAAAATATCATTTTCTAAGAGAAAAAGTTGCAGACAAAGACGTAAAGTTGGACTATGTGAGCACTAAATAAAAGTTAGAAAATATTTTTACAAAGCCTTTATCAAAAGATAATTTTGAGTATCTTAGGGAGAAGCTGGGAGTAATTCCCTTCCCTAAGTCTGATTAGAACTCACAGTAAATGCATCAGTCCCTGGTGACTGATGAGTGGTTGACTACTCTACTTATGGAGTAGTACCTGTGCTTGATTGTATTTGGCATCCTTTGCCATTGATGTCAAAGGGGGAGTATGTAGTAAGGGGGAGCATATACTTTGGGGGAGTATATAGTCATGAAATAATAAAAACACAATCAGAGGAGCTACAACTGTGTAGAGGAACCTTTAATGAGGATATTGAGAAGATTGTAAAAATAAAGAAGACACTTTGGGTTGATGGTGTTTTTCATATCATATGTTGCTATCAATGTCAAAGGGGGAGATTGTTGGAGATTTTCTTCTGTGCAAATAGTTGACTGTATGTTTGTCATTGATGACAACATATAGTATACAATAGTGGACTGTATTCACTTTTCAGTATGGATATGTAAAAGCCTTGCACGATTGTTTTTAAATTTCAAACATAGTTACTATATGATTTACTTTCACGTAGATTTGGAAGTTTAGTAACAGTTGAGTTATGTAACGTTGTTTACTAGCCACAGTTTCAGAAGACTATTTTCAGGAAGCCAACAATAATCTCATTGATTATTCAGTTGCGGCTATCTATGGGATATGCATGTTCAAATTCCTATTTCATCATGAGTAAAAGATAATTATCCAAAGGCACTAATCGTGTTTCATCCGAAGCATGATGCTTGGGTAATTTTTGTGGAGCCGACTATGTGAAGTGGTGTGTCTATTCACTTTGAGTTGTGTAGTTCTAATTATTTTGCGTGCTTAGTTTTTCCAAAAAGAGAATCATTTAAGGGATTCCTAAACCCGACTAAGATCATATCTTTTGGAGAAGATACTTATAGTATTTCATTTGAAGATCACCAAGTGTGAATGAGAAGAAAAGAGACAGAATATGAACATAACAGAATGCTGATTGTTTTGGGATAGTAAGCCATTTCATTCATCAGTCAAGGATCTATGTGAAGAAGCAGTAAGTGCATGCAATACATTGGAACTAATCAAGACAACAGGTCTACTTTAATATTTCATTATTAGATATAGTGTATATATGTTTTACCGAAGGTTGTAGCCTTCATCATTTTAGGCGTGAGCTTTGGGACAGTGAGTCCTCACCCCTAACAGGGTTATTTGTAAAAGACTCCTAATAGGGTCAGACCCTTAACTAGGTCACTGTACTTATTGCATTGTAAAGAACAACTCCTAACATTGTTGCAATATCTTCTAACAGGGATTATTATACTCAAGTACATTTCTTTGTGGGTACTAATTCCCACCGGGTTTTTTTATCTATTTTGGTTTCCCTGTAATCAATTTGTGGTGTTGTATTCTATGTTATCTTATTGTTCATATGCTTAATTACATTCTATACTTAATTGGAGAAAAAAAATTAAACTAGCTGATAACTGATTCACCCCCCCCCCCTCTTAGTTATCCCTTGGGACTATTCCAATACTTGTATGCTTTGCTACTCATTAGAAGGGGAAACAAGCATTATCTCTTCATTTTTATAAGATGGTAATGGAGCTAGAGGTAGGGTAATCAATGGCATATTGGATTGGATGCTAGGAAAGAAAGGCTTAGGTGGTCTAGGAGCTATCTTCCCTTCCTGAATAAGACTATTTTCAACCCTAATTGCAATTTCAAAAGCTTGAGGTAAAGAAGTTCCCCCCATAGATTGGATAATAACTGAAATTTCACTATTCACACTTTTAAGGAAGTACAAAAATGCATATTCAGAAGAGGGTCTTACTGTGGAAGGAATCCTATTCCAAGTCTTTTGAAATTAGTGATTGAAATCACTCATCTCTTCTTGTGGATCCCTTTTAATAGTAGTTAGTTGTTCCACCAAAGAAAGATTGTCAGATTTATCTTCAAAAAATTTAGACAATTCCTCACCTAGTGCATCCCATGTAGCAATTGATCCAACCCAGAGAGTTTGGAGCAATTCCAATTCTTTTTGCTTCAATGATGCAGCTAATAGCCTCAAATCTACATCCTCCTCTGTGATATGATGCACATTGCAAAGAGAAGCAACACCTCTGATGTGCTCAATGGTTGTTGTTTTTCCTTCTCGTGTGAAATATTTCAATCCTTTCAATGCTACCAATGGTATGTTTTTGTGATTTGCAATCCTCAAAGGGTTGCCTTGATCAAATGGCACAAAAGGCAGTTGATGCAGAGGGTTTGACACTCTAGGCTTTCCTTCACTCCAAGTTACTTAATTGACTAACCCAACCAACCAATGGTTGTTCTTAGTTGCTTCTTCCTTCTTCTAGGATCTCCAAGACTCTCTCTACTAACTTCTCCTCCTAGGTATAGTTGGTTATTAGAAGACACCAAGATTTCTAGGCTTAAATATTCCAACTAGTTAATCAAAAGCCTAGTTTACTCCACTAAAACCCCACTAGAATGCCAATCCTCTACCTAGGATCTTCACACACATTCACCAAGACTCTTGACACCCTTCTTGAACAATTATAGGTCATTCTGCACTCATCCCAATACATCAAATCCCTTACCAATCCAATTGATTGTTATTTCACCAGGAGGCCTAATTGCCTAATTCCTAGTAGGTCATTTTGCACCGAGTTTTTCCAAATGCTCACAAAAACACCAAGTGACTCCACAAAAAAAATTGAAAATCTTCAAGACATCCCTAAACACTATCAAAATCCAAAACCCTAACCTCTGGAAGCACCCAAAACCCTACTTTCTTGTAGGCCCTAGATTATAGCCTATTAAATAGGCCTCTAGACCAGTCAGGATGAATAATTGCTAAACATGTATCCAATCTTTTATTATCCTCTTTCCACCTTTAAATCCTTTTAGGAGACTATCTAGTTCATCCAACAATGCTACTAAGTCTTCCCTAAAAGGTAATAGGTGCTAAACAAAATTCAATCTTCTCCTATCTTGGCTCACCTAGTTTCACCAGTCAGCCATAGGGCTTCATTGTCGGCCTGTGAAATCCATTGAGACAAAAAAAAAAAGAACAAAAATCCTATCTAATGACCCTAACCCTAATTTCCCCATGGTTTTATTCACTTCCACTAGAGGAAAACTAGGTTAGAGCCATTTCTATCTAGGCAACACTTTTTTGTCTTTGTCAGACCAGTGGCCTTCAAAAACTTGTAACTTTAATCCTACTAAACTTCAAAACAAACTATCTAGTGCATATGGAAGCTGAAAGAAAACACTACACTAACATGAAGCTCGATCACCTATGCCAATCTATGCACAGCTGTACAGAAGCAAAGATATAGTGTAGATTATGCAAATGGAGGTGCAGACATCCATACAGAGGTGTCAGAAGTAAGTGTCTCAATCCAAAATCTCATTAACCTTTCCAAAAATTTGATTTCATGCTCATATACTGAGCATGGGTAGTTACATTCAGTTTTAACTACATTTTTTCATTTCTTACAAAATTTGCTCGAGCAACTTTCAAAGTTGCTAGCAACTTTTTGCATTTTGATTTTCCTTGTCAACTCAATGGTTGATGTTGACTTCTAAGACCCTAAAAATGATATGTAGGGTCATAAAACATACCTCCAACCCACATTTCCCTAAAATGGCATATTTTCAAATTTGAGGCCAAAATGACCTAATGAGCACTAAGGCCCTTACAAACATGAAGTTAGACTAGCATGCTTCCAACCTTTTGGAACTTATTATAACACACATACAAATCTTGAAAAAACCTTAAACAATATCAAAAAATTGAATAGGGAGGTTCCCTAGACCATACTCCCCTAGAAAAAATAACTCAAGTTCCTTGAGTTAGGAGGTCTTCAATGGTGACCCCGTGTTTTAGAATATCTAGCTCAGTAATCTAAGTGGCCTCAGCTTCTGGTAGTCCCTTCCACTTGATGAGGTACTCCTTGTAGTTACCCTTCCTTGTCTTCTTCATCACCTTAGAGTCCAAGACACTTTCCAATTGCAATGGCTTTGGGGTAGGCAAATCTTTCACCCAATCATCTTCCTCTAAATCTGCAAGTGTAGACTAACCTATGTCTAGAGGTGATCCCTTGTAGGGGTATAAGTCACAAACATTGAAAATAGGTGAAATTCCCAAATCAGGGGGCAATTCCACTTCATAGGCATTCTTTCCACATTTATGCAAAATCTTCAGTGGTCCAATCTTCTTCATGAGTACCTTACTTGGTCGGCCCTTGGGTAGCCTCTCCTTCCTGAGGTAGGAAAGTACTAGATCTCCAACCTTGAATTGCAAGTCCCTCCTAGTATTATCAGCTTTGGTTTTGTACTTCTCCACTTGATTTTGTAAAGTCTTATTGACTTGATCATGCATCTCCTTCACCTTCTCTACAAATGACTCTCCTTGTGCACTCCTCTTGTCCCTCAAAATGAGATCCCTCAGCTCCAAAATCCCTCTAGGATTGACCCCATAAACTATCTCAAAGGGGATCTTACCTGTAATCTTATTAATGGAGTCATTGTATGCAAATTCTGCCTGCCCTATGATATGATCCCATGATTGTCCATGTTGTTTGGTCAAACACCTCAGCAAATTCCCTAGTGACCTATTCACTACTTCTGTTTTCCCATTTGATTGTGGATGGTAGACTGAGGAGAAAGACAAATTAGTACCAAGCATCTTCCAAAGAGTTCTCAAGAAGTGACCCAAAAACTTTGTATCCCTATCACTGACTATATTCAAAGGCAAACCATGGATTCTTACTATATCCCTAAAGAATAGCCCTACAATTTGAGAGGCATCATTGTTCTTCTTGCATGGAATAAGGTATGCCATCTTTCTGAAATGTTCCACCACCACAAACACACTGTCATGTCCCCTAAGTGTCTTAGGTAACCCCAAAACAAAATCCATACTAAGGCACTCCCAAGGCCTTTGGGGAATAGATAACGGTTGATACAACCCACTATTGTTGCTTTTTACTTTTGCCCTCTGACAAATCTAACATTGTTTTACAAATCTCCTCACATATAACTACATCTTAGGCCAATAGTAATTCCTATGCAAGCCAATAGTAATGCCTATGCACCTTCTCCAAATTTTTATCCACTCCAAAGTGGCCTCCCAAGCTTCCTTGGTGTTTCTCCTTCACAATGTTTTTCCTCATTAAGAACTGAGGTATACACATAAGATGACCTTTGAACAATAGGTCTTCCTGCAACACAAACTCACTGAAATCCACCTTGAACCCCTGCTAAAACTTTACAGAAGCTTCATAAGCTTCTTTGAAATCTTTGTCTTCCTTGTAGAGGTCTTTCAAATCATCCAATCCTACACTTTGTAGTTGTATCTCCTGGATCGTGAGTACTATTCTACTAAGAGCATATGCAACCTTGTTTCTAACCCCCTTCTTATGCTTGATAACAAATGTATAAGTCTGCAATGATTCTACCCACTTCATATGCCTCTGATTTAGGTTTTCTTGTCCATTTAGGAAACTTAGGGCATGGTTATCAGTATAGACCACAAACTCCCTAGGTAATAGTTAGTGTCTCCACTTCTTCAAGGCTTGTACCATGTAATATAACTTCAAATCATAGGTGGAGTATTTTTTTTCCTCATTCAACTTCTCAGAGAAGAATGTCATAGGGTGTCCCTCTTGGCTTAGCACTGCTCCTATAGCCAACTTACTAGCATCACACTCTACCATTAAGAGTTGATTAAAATTAGGAAATCTAAATGTAGGTAGCTTTGCAATCCTCTTTTTCAACATTTCAAACCCCTGGTCTACTTCTACTATCCATTCAAACTTGCATTTGATTCAACCTTTTATGGTGTTCAAAATTGGGGCACATACATGATTGAAATTTCTCACAAATTTCCTATAGTAGGAAGTCAATCCATGGAACTCCTAACATCCCTTATAGACCTAGGTTTAGTTCATTACAAAATGAACTTAACTTTTTCAAGATCTATCTTCATGCTATGTGCTATAATTGTGTCACACTTCTATGAATTCTTACATTCAAGAACACTTAAGAATGAGGTCTCAAAAATTGATCCATAGCTCCCTAGGCATGGAGTGCAAGGGTTTTTAGAATTCTCTTAGCTAGAGCTATTAAGCCTATAACCTTGCTAGTAAACCATGCAATGGGAGATTCAAT
>MU225773.1:1186160-1210800 GCA_018584345.1 Thuja plicata | reverse complement strand
ACAGTTAGTCCAAGTATAGGTAAGTCCCCTCTCCACTATAATGCCTTAATAAATTTTCCATCACCTTCCCTTGTACAACTACATTTAAATTAATAGAGATGTTTGATTACTCCTACTGTTTTTCCAAAATAGGGATTTAAATCTCCTTGTACACTACACCTCCAAAATGAATCCATGAAGGGAACAGGGAGAAGCATACAAGTTATCCAATTCGCACTAGCATACCAACTCTGTTCACCATGCTTGTACTTGAATTTTTTGTTGTAATTACTCATGTTAAAAAACATAAGCAAAGTTACTCCAAAAACAATCAGCCGGGGACAAAAATGAAGCCTGACTATTTGTTAACAG
The DNA here is from genome assembly GCA_018584345.1 of Thuja plicata. Taxonomy (NCBI): domain Eukaryota; kingdom Viridiplantae; phylum Streptophyta; class Pinopsida; order Cupressales; family Cupressaceae; genus Thuja; species Thuja plicata. Next base: position 1,210,449 of record MU225773.1, on the reverse strand, counting down.
TTAGTCCAAGTAAAGGTAAGTCCCCTCTCCACTATAATGCCTCGATAAGTTTTCCGTCACCTTCCCTTATACTACATTTAAATTAATAGAGATGTTTGATTGCTCCTACTGTTTTTCCAAAATAGGAATTTAAATCTCCTTGTACACTACACCACCTCCAAAATGAATCCATGAAGGGAACAGGGAGAAGCATACATGTTATCCAATTCACACTAGCATACCAACTCTGTTCCCCATGCTTGTGCTTGACTTTTTTGTTGTAATTACTCATGTTAAAAACATAAGCAAAGTTACTCGAAATATAATCTATTAATTGCATCTCAAAAGAAACAATCCAAATAGGCTATGCAGCAGAAATGCATGCTGGATAAAACATAAAACCAATAAAAGGATGATAAAGTGATTAGTGAATTTTCAATCTGCTGATGAACAGAAAGCTTACTTGTCCAAATGTATATCCAGCACCACGTGGAGAAATACCCCATCCACATCTGTCATCAGGATCAGACCATAAAAGATCACACATAGGACCTTCATGAGGTACTTCTTGAACACGATCGAAATTCCTTATGTTATCAAGGGTATCAATGGAAGGTGACAATCCACCATGCAGACAAAAAATTTCAGATTCCACCTATAGCATGAAAAGAAAAAGTGATTTAAAAGCACTTTCATTTTCAAATCCAACAGGTTTAATATGTCAGACAAACTTGAAGCTTTTACACAATCTTCCATACTCTTGCTCATAAGAATGTCAAATAATTTTTATAGCAACAAAGGAGTTCTAACTTTGAACTTGTTTTAGAGGAGATAAATACCTTTATATGAGATGATGAATCTAAATGGTATTATAAGACTCTTTTTCCAAAACATTTAAATTTTAGTAAATTTAATTCAAAGTGAATTGTGTTCTACGATTTTTTAATGGGATTTTTGTATTTAGGCTTCTGAATAAATGTTAAAACCAAAATTAGACTTGCTAGATTTATATTCAAAAAAATTGGCTACCAGGTTGCCAGAACTCTCAAAGCATTTGAAAGCCTTCTTACCAGTGCTGTCAGTGGGAAGTAGTCAAAAAGATCTGTGAATATCTTCCATACATTTGCATTTCCATACCTGGTACAAAATGATGAAAACATCAGGGCAACACAAGCTTTGCCAGGCAGATCAGAAAATTATTAAAGAACAAAGCTTCAGTAGTTTCTATGCAATTTGCAATTGACAATCATCATTCATGACTTTCTGAAGAAATAAAATGGCTTTCAACTCTTCATACAATAATAAAAACAACCAGTTAAACAGGGAAAGATGCAAAAGAATTGCTATTCATAAGATGAGCATTGGCATATAAGTTCAGAATGGTAATCATATTGCTATTTATTACAAATTCCAATTTTTAGAAATTTGTGTGCACAGAAATAAAATAGTATAATAGACCAAAATCATGACGTTTCCAGTAAATAATGGCCCTTAAAATTTGAAAAAGTAGACCACATTCATAACAGTGGCTAATTAGCTTTTTCTTCACTCTAAAAGTCTAGCTTGGCACCAAAAACTCCCCACATGCACTTGCAATGCATTACTCTGAATTTAGTTACAATTTAACGGTAGAGACAAAGGTATATTGATGTAAGTATTGACAAGTAATACTCAGCACATGAACGTATAGAGAAACGACATGATATAAGTTTTTGACTATACTTCATCATTCAAGAAAGGCACATACAAATTCTCTATGGAACTTAAAATTGGCCAATATAATCTGGCCAGTGTCTGGTATGCAACCTTACAATATCCTTCAGTAATCGAGGAAATCTACACAAATCCTTAAGATTTCAAATTTGTATAGATGAAAGGAATTCTACTAGCCTCATCATGCAGCTTCACCTTGCAAAAAGTATTATGCTTGTCATTATCATCCTGATTTAGTAATAAACCAGCTCATTAAGGAAAACTCTTCAATTTTAAATATATTTTCTCACTTGTTTTTTGTCAAAAGTACGTGGCAAAATCTTCAAAATAATCTATAAACTGTAGAAAGAAACAGAATTTACAGATACTTCAGGGGGGAAATCTCTCTCTAAATTCCAATTAAGGCACACAACATTGACTGGCCACCATGTCTTTGACCAGAAATCTATCAGAGCTTAGTTATTTGCAGAGTTCAGCAACAGACACAGAAAGCACAACTAAAAATGGCATGTATCTGGGATCAAAACCAGCACTAAGAATTACTTGCATTGTGATTGGTTATATGTCAATATTTTCCAGTACTACACATATCCAGCTATTACCCCAATCTGTGGGATAAAATAAAACGAGTCTACCTCGGAATAAATTCAGCATAAGAGGATAAATGGACCAAGTGATAGTCACATGAGTGACTAATTCAAAAACGATGCATTCAAATATTTTAATTTCTTATCCAGATTCTGATCACTAGGCCCTTGACAGCATTAAGAGAATTGTATTCTGAACATCAACAAATTAGCTCATACAAGATACATTGGTATAGACTCAGATATTAGACTTTGTACTACATGAAGAAACTTTTTTCACGTCATTTGCAATTACCTGCACAATAATGATAAGAAGTTATTTGTTACAGACTCCAATCAGCACAATAGCAGGAAATAATTGAACCCTATTACACACCAATAAGCATCTTGGCTCATGCAAATCAACATATAAATAACTCTAAAGACTAATGTCAAAGAGTTTGCCGGATTCTACCATAGATATTTGAAATACCACAAACATTAATAAACACCTAAACTTAGTTTGAAAACATCATTAGATTCGTCCCTATATGGTCATACTGCAATGTCCCCTTTTGCCTAGCACATCAATAAAAAAATGGATAATAATGCTAGCCTATTATTTTTCTCCCAATAGACTAAAACATTAAGTTAATAAAGGGGATAAGGTGATAATTAAATAAAAGAGGCAAAAAAGCTATGGTGGTTGTTTATACGAATTTAATTATTCATTGGCAATTATTAATAAAGGGCCAACTTAAGTTATGACTTAAGTCTTTCCTAGGCCATGAGGGTGAATTATTAAATCAAAATGTGAGGCAAATATTATTATTGCCTAAGTTGCTAAATAAAATTAGAAAAAGGAAGCTAATGGCTTTTTGGAGGCTCTATAAAGAAGTTCTATGGGGAATAACTATTCATTCTATCTATCAATGAATCTTTGTTCATGATTTTTTCTCTGCGAGAATCAGCTTCTGCTTTTCAAGACAAAACCCCTGAAAAGTTCATGCTTGGACACAACCCCAAGTAAATGCTGAGTTCTTCAATCTATCAGGAGACATTAATGACGCCTAGGTCTGTGTATGGGAACTGAGATAGTTATTATCTGCTGAAGATAGAGCAGAAATCTGATTGGCCTTCAATAATTCTATTTTTTTCCTTGTCTAATTAGTCAATAAGTTTTAGCGGATTCACTGGAAGTTACAGTGATCACTTATAGAGGAAATTGGTATGTAAAAGCTTTACATTAATATCAATTCTTTAAATTACAATTGCTGCAAACAGAATCAGTTGGTAATGTAAATCACAACTTTCTTCGCTTTTTGATGTGAGTAATTACATTGCATGTAAGAGAAAAGCCCAAACGTTTGCATGAAAGTTCAGATTTCCTTAGCTCTGTTGTTATTGTGTTTATTTGTGAAAAATCCAAGAAATTTTTTGTTTTTCTCATAAGAATAGACAGATGGATATTTCACATACAGTTTGTGACAGTAAAATACTCTGCTTAGTCCTTCAGCAGGTGTTAAGAACTGAATCAGTGCAACAGCAGGAAACCATTGAACGCTACCACTAGTACTGACAAGCATCTTGCTCATGCAAGTCAGCATATATTTCTCTAAGAATTAAATGTAACAGAGATTGGTAGATATAATCAAAAAAATTCAAAACCTTGTGAACATTAAGAAACTACAAAGTAGGCTTGCAAATCTACTTCATTGTTAGTTGCATTAACTAAAGGTTTGGAGGCTGTTTGAACCAACATCCACTCTAATCTCTTATTGCACAACCTGCCCCTCAAAGACCTAAGTTACCCCTAGAAGCAACATCAAAGTCGAGCTTAAGCATTCCATCCAAAGCAAGAAACCATTAAATATTAACCCTCTAATTTTCATGGTTTAACCCGCAAGTCTCCTGAATGAGGTAAAAACTGAAATCTTTTACTAAAAGGGGAAAGAAAGAAAAATAACTTTCCTTCAAAAATATGTACTCAATATTAGCTATGTTGCATGGGTACGTGTACCCACACCCCTAGGATGCATACCGGGTACACGTACCCAAGTACTGGGTACTTAGTGGAGAGCATGATAGCTAAGGACCTTGATTAAGATTTCTGATTTTTTTTTGGTTTTTTGTTTGTGTATCAACTTGTTGTTTATCAAGCTTAATTCAATACGTAATCAGTTTGAAACTTTGATACAATACTGATTAACTGTAAACTTTATCACTGTTCAAGTCAGAAGTTTATCATTTGCAATGTCATTGTTATAGGATTTATGGTCTTCTTGTTCATGTTGAAAGTCTGCCTTCTCTGTTATGCATCTAAACATTTAGCATATATTATTATTACAAAGTTACAAACATATTGCAAATCTGAAACTGAAAACAATACATTACATCGGCAAACTTTATCACTGTTCTTGTTTTGAAAAACCATTGTCACGACCCATATTTATAGAAAATTTCTATAAATATTGAATTAAATTAAAAAAAATTGACATACCCATGTACCCCCGTCCCCTATTTTGAAAAATAGTTGTACCCATACCCATACCCGTACCCAAAGTACCCCATCCACGTGCAACCTTGAATATTAGTATAAAACTTTTACATTGCAGCTTTTAGCTTTTAATATATTTAGGGTGGATTTTAATTTTAATATTTTTTCCTTTGTTTTATTGGGGATCGCTTTTGACTAGAGCTTTGAACTAGTGGGGTCACAACAAAGGGACCCATCCCCAGGAAAATGTTGAGGCATTAACCTCTCCTTGATTTGACTCGTGTTAGCAATTGTTCATCCTTCCTCTTTGTTACTCCTTTCATTGTTTTGTTCTTCTCTCCTTATCTCTCCACTGTGACCTTCTCCCCCACATCCTCTCCTTATCTCTCTACTACTTCCTTCTCCACAGCTCCCTCTATCCTCCCTCTCCTTTAATCTCTATATGCCTTCCTTCTTTTGTGCTTCGATCTAAGACCACCCGCCAACTTCTTGCGCATCTACCCTTCTTATATCTCTTTGTCTCTCATCTCTCTTCGCCCCTTATCATGTCTCCCATCTCTCTTCTCCCCTTATCCTCTGCTTTACCCATCCCCTCTTCAACTTTCTTTGTTCAAAACAACACCCTCAACCTCTCCTTCATTGTCTGAAACAATATCCTAGCTCCGTCATCAATCAGCAAGTTGAATTTTTCATTGATATGCCTCAATCACAAGTCTTTAGCAAGCCTATGTCCTTCATCCCTCGCAAGCCTTCACCCCTTGTCATGCTTCTTTCGTCACTTGCCATGCATGAGACTCAAACCCTTAATTTCCATATCAACACGACTTACAAACTTACCATTGCACTGCGGAGTCAACCCCAATATTTTTTTACTTTATTTAACTTCTAATATATTTTTATTTATTTAAATTCTCTTAGTATAATTTAGGAATAATCTATTAATAGACTAGTATAACTACACTATAGTCATCTTATGTTGAGATATCAGTCCTAGGTTATTTTACTTTAGAACTATTTAAGAAGTAATTTATTTGATTTATATTGTTTAATTTATTTCATTTGAAGAGCTATTTTTATTTACTAAAGACCATATTAATAGAAATTTTATTTTATTCACTTTAAGAGTAATTTTATTTTACTTTAGAACTAGAGAATTATTTTATTTTTATCAAGTTGTTTTATTTGAGCTTTGATTTCTGGGTTTAGATTGTGTGTATTTTTAAGCATCTAAAAATACACACAAATACACACAATCTAAACCCAGAAATCAAAGCTCAAATTCAATGGATTGTGGAAATCTAATCGATTTAAGTTGTTTTATCTTCATTTATTTACTAAAAGAGTTATTTTATGTTTATAGTTTTTTAAATATATGTTGGCTATATTCTATTTTTTGCTAACATGGTCCTCTCATTACACTCCACCTCTCAATGTAACCATATCAAGGGACCAAAATACATTGAATTTTCTTTTCTTCCCACACAATAGGAACAAGAAGTTGTCATTCACTATGTCTTTAACATGTAAGTAATATGACTACACATTGAAAGGTAAGCTTCCCATCACATACAAATACTTCCGACTCTATTATCCAAAACCTCCTCAGTCTCTTTTTGGAATTGGGTATTTGTTTTCTCTATTCTATCTATGTTCTATCTTCTTCCAACTCTCCTTAAAAATCTGCAATGTTGAACCTTCGTGATATGACTAAATCTTTAGGGAACTCTGTGGGTTAATAGAACCAAACTTTCTGAACGTGAACGGCCCAAACTTCTTCGTTTTCAAATTTGTTGTTGGCCCCAACTAGAAATCTCTCCTTTCTAAATAATCATCACTTCATCTCCTTCTGATTGCTTTATTGAATTAACAGATTCAAAGGGCACATATAGCAATTTACAAGAGCTTCTAATAAAATAAAATAAAATAATAAATAATACACCTAAATGACCCATTAATAAAAGATTCTATAGAGCTAGCTAAAAATGGAAAAAGATACTAAAATATTAAAAGAATCTAAAATATTCTAATATCCACCCTTAATGATCATCTTATCAACTACCCTACAGAAGATGAACTGCTAGTCTTTTGGTCGCGAATGCATAGAAGGCTGCCCCATTCTAGTCATGGATGCATAGATAAGGCTACCCTCTTCTCATCAAAACACTCTGCAAAATGAGCCTACTGCTAAGACCCTCCCTAGTTTTACAAAACTTTTGCAAATGACCAAGATAACCAAAAACTTGCCAACCTAATGTTGGGAAACAAAGGTATCACTCCCTGTAGCCAGAGATATCGAGATGAAACCACAATTTTGCATAAAATCGCCAAACCCTTTTGCAGATGAGCATTGCGCCCCAAAACAAACTACAAGATACAACGATTTGCCAAGAACTTTTGCAGATGAGAACTACGACTCAAAACGGACTCCAAGAAGCCACAATTTTTGTGGAAAAACTCAAAACAGGTTGCAATTTGCAAAGCATTGTTTTTTTGGGAAAAAAAAAGTAAAAATCCCTGAAACAAGAACACCTAACATAATTTTTTGCAAAAAAAATTAGAAAGCCCTCCAAACGAGAACCCATGATTTTTTAGGACAAAATCATGCAAAACCTAGACATCAAAAGAGATAATTTTAGGAAAAAACATAAAACTTTGAAAACAAAATCCCACATAAACAAGCAACTTGACAAATTACAGAACCCAAAAACGTTTTTTAAGGAGAAAATTTGAAAGAACCAAATATTGAAATAGATAATAATTTTTTATATTTTTTTAAGGAAAAAATAATTATTAAAACCCACAAATATAATTCGAGGAAAAATTACAAAAACCCTCCCATAATTTTTCCAGCATAAAAAACAGAAAACTTAATTACGAATAGGCAAAAATCTAGACTATAGAAAACCTCAATGCTGGAAACAATGCTTGAAACCCTAGTTGACTATAACTATAGATTTTGACAAAACCCCCTTCCCAGGTGGCAAGAACCAAGTGCCTAATAAAAGAAGCACAACTAAGCCTTCTTCCCTCACTCGCATCAAATTCTTGGCCAGATCGTTCCAATCTGAGTCAGAATCTACAAAGGAATAGAAACAACGGAAGAGAAAAACGCAAAAAAAAGCATGGGCGCTTGAATAGAACCCTTCGGTTGGGTGGGATATAGAAAAGAAAAACAAACTGCCATGCAGACAACCCTTGAACAAATCACGAAAAAACCAAAACAAGCGCTTACAAAATAAACAACTTAAACCCATCCGCATTATTTTTTTTTAAATGGGTCATCGCGACTTTTGGTGCTTTGGCTCGAAAGGCATGTGCCTTAAACACCACAATTTCAGAAAAATGCGGGCAAGTAGCAGTGAAATCACGGCAATCCCTCTTGTAAGTAGAAAAATGCTGGAAAAAAGGAGAAAGCACCACAAAAAAACCTCACGATAGGAGAAATCTTGTGGCCTTTGATCTGCTTGCACGCATGTGGGATCGTGACCACTAAAACCTATGCGCAAAAAAAAGAGATCTCATGCTCAAACAACAAAAAAATGACTTCGGTAAAAAACGACACCCAGCAAGCCTTGAAAAATGTAGACAATAGTTGGCCAAAAATGACAAAAACGTTTGAAAAACTTGGTGCCAAAAACCCACAAAAATTTAGAGAGGAACCAGATCGCGAGCCCTAGCTGACATTTCTCTCCAATGCAAAAGTTTTCATAAAAAATTCTAGAAATTATATCCAGGTAGAAGGGCACAAAAAATTTAATGGCTCGTCACAAAACATGCAGAGAATATGCGGGTTACAGATAGTCATGATTCTTTCTAAGAAAGAAAATCCCTTGAATCTCTAAAAACTGACGCAAACAAAAAACCCTTCAAAACAAACAACAAAAAACCCTTTGAAAATAGTACTAACGATTTGAACAGAAACCTTCAACGATTTTTTCATAATCCTAGGCCCTCCCATGAGGGACACATACCCAAACTGGCTCCCACTCTGATACCATGAAACTCAAAATCACTTTACTAAATTAACAAGTTCAACGAGTACATATAGCAATTAACAAGAGCTTCAAATTGAAGCTAAAGTCTTCTAAGAATAGAAGACTTAAAATGAATTATAAAACACCTAAATGACCATTAATAAAAGATTCTACAGAGCTAGCTAAAAATCACAAGAGATACTAAAATATTAAAAGAATCTAAAATATTCTAATAAAAGTTGCTTATGTTTGCTTTTTTCATTCACCATATCCTTGTATCTAGCATGGGCCATTTCCACCCGATTCCTTACTCCCTCATATACCATCTTGATATGATCTATTAACTCTTTTTCTTCACACTCCTCACCTAGCAATTTGTTTTAGCCTTCCATTTCATGTTTGTTATTCCCTTTTTAAGCGTCCAACTTTCTTTTCTTCACACATACTAGGAACAAGAAGCATCGTTCACTATCTCTTAACATGTATCCTGCAATTGTGGTATCTGTTTACTACTTTCTATCTCTATCTTCTTGCAATTCCCTTTCATGATAATGATACAAATCTGCAATGTTGAACATTGGTGATATGAACAAATATTTAGGCAAGTCTATCTCACAAGTGTTACTATAAACAAACTTTTTGATAGACTTTCAAGGACCAAACTTCTTCATTTTCAATTTATTGTATGTTCCAACTGGAGATCATTCCTTTCTAGAATACACCATCACATTATCTTAATCTATGAAGTCCTTATATCTCCTTTTTACGTATACCTTCTCCTTGTATCGAGCATTAATCATTTCCAACCAACTCCTTACCCCCTCGTGTACCATCTTTATATAATCTCCAAACTCCTTTGCTTCTACATTCCTCTTTTCCTTGCCACTATTTCTCAATTCAGAAACATTTCTTGGACTACTTATATATGCTATTGTAAATGAGCTTTTCCCTACGCTCATGTTGACCAAATTGTTGTATGCAAACTCAATTTGTGCTAATACAAAACACTTTAAGATTAAAGTATGCAATTACAATTATGTATGTTGTAACAATTCAGTAAGCGTCATGAAAGAAATAACATGTAGCATTCACACCAGACAGGGATTTATATGGGAACCCCTTATGGGAGAAAACCAACAAGCAAAAAGGTAATAACAATTGTATTCACAAGAAAAAATATCCAATACAATAAGTCTCTTGCGGAGTGCCTGTATCTGAAAACTCTATTATACAACCTCGAAATCATGCCCGAGAGCATCACACCATGGTCAGGCAACCTCTTTCTTCTCTTCATTCCATCCACACAAACAGTCACATATAGCTGCTGAATCATCAATAATACCTAGCTGTCCCCCATGGAATACCAACAATCACAACCATCTCATGACTATGCCATGACATCAGCGTACCACACATTACACTAAACAAGACTTTTTCCTTTGGATAATCTCTGCATATGATTTGCCACTGTCACTCACACTTCGTAAAAATTGTTTACCATTTAAACTAAACCACATACATGTCTCATTGGACTACTGCCAAACTGTAAACACCATGGCTAACAGTAGAAGATACAATTTGTTAATTGTGCCTAGCCACTTACAATTCGTTAGATGTTGCTGCACATACTCCAATAGTGTTGCAAGTGCACTTGCATTGTCATACACACTCCAGTAACTATCAAGACCATCATCAAGAGATTTGAGTTCTCAACTTGATGCCTTGCAGTTGCAATCATTGCAACACTGGTCTCAAACAAGCCTTCATGCTATAAAACAACGCCTAAAACTTGCCACAACTTCTCGGAGCTCTTTACCAGTCTGCAATCAGCTACATTAACATATTCACTTCAAAGAGGAACTCTACGCTACTGAATAGCACACCAAAGTTTCAACAGACATAGTAGACCATAAGGTATAATCTCCCTCAAAATTATCCAAAAAGCTTTCATTATTCATTAATGATGGACAGAAAACCAAAAGACTTTACAGTCAAGAAAACATCCATGCATGACCATAAGTTAACCAATAAAACTCAGATGTTAACCATAAACCAATCATTTGTGAGCAAACAGTTATAGGAAATGCTGTAACACATGGTAAAATTTAGATTACATTGCACCCAAGAGCCTAGAGCAGAGCCTCAAAAGTTGGGTATACACCTGTGTATATCAAATTACATATTCATAAATACGTACATGCATCTGTTCATGTATATGCATGCATTTCTTTTGGTTTATTATTTTTCTTTTCTTTTTCAACCTTTCAAGTTCATGATTTTTACCTTCACTTGCATTTTTTATGTGGAATACATTTTGTAGGAACTGCAGTAAAAGTAGGGGTGCAGTCACAAATCAGAGGACCTTATCAAATGCCACACAAAAGTTATTTAACATGTACACTAGTTTGTCTCCCACCTATATGAAAGATGCAAATATATCTATAGTTCGTGTAATAAACAGCATGGAGAAAAGTTGATTGGAAATAAATTATATTATTCTAGAATGTACTGCAAGGGGCACAATGCTACATTTCAGATAATATTAACTTCACAAATAAAACCAACAGCTTTTCCTCATTAAATAGGTTGCAAAATAGGCAGCATAAAAGAGCCATGAAAAGATCTGAAGCAAAAAGAGAATGCAAAAAATAGCAATTAAAACTATGAATTTAATAATTCTTGAGCAATAAATTGAACACTGGTGGAAAGAAAAACGCATGCATTTGGCAGAATGCATTTGTTATACTGTAAACAGACCACAATAAGCCTTTCCAAAGTTTGTACCTAATTATCAATTCCATGGAAACAAAACAAATATATTATTGAGGCTCAAAACTCATTTCCACAAGCACTGTGCCATAGAATCCATGTACTACAGTAACCTGTGAAAACAAACAAGAATGTTCCCCATACACACTGTGCATCATTGTGTGATGCATGGCCACATACACCTAACAGGAAAGAGACCATCTCAAGTGCTGCCAAAAGGTTTTTTCATATGTACACTGCAATACTAGTCTCTATCTATAACGATAGCGCATAAGCTTCTAAAGTTTATGTGCAATTAAAAGCATGTAGAAATGTTGTAATTGGAAATAATTTAAGTGATTCTAGACTGTACTGTCTGCACTACATACGAGATGATTTTGATATCAAAATAAAACCAATGGATTTTGTTCTTAATAGACTTACAAAAAATACTACAGTATTAAATAGACAATGGAATCTGAAGTAAATTAAGAAAGCAGAAATAACAATTATGAATTTAATAGTTTTGGAGCAACAAATTGACCGCTAGTAGAAAGAAAAAGTGATGCGTTTGTCAGAAAGCATTTATTATAATGCAAGCACTCCAGAATAAGCCTTCCTACAGTTTGTACAAAATAGTCAATTCCTAGGAATCAAAACAAAAAACATAATTTAGGCACAAAACTCACTTCCGCAAGCACTCGTCATAGAATCCATATACTTGTGTAATCTGTGAAAAGTAAAAACAAACAATACAAGAGGCCAGTTTAGCTCACTTTTTAAAAGGTAATTAAAAACAAAAAAAAATGTTGATTGTGTTGTAATTCATCCACCTGGCTCAAAGAACAAACTCCACAAATAATAACATTATTCCCAACCATAATATAAAAAATTGTTATCAAAGTGTTTAGCCTTTTCCATTTATAACACGCACCTGCCGACTCTCATGGTTTCCTCTTAAAATAGTGATTCGTTGAGGATAACGGACCTTCAATGCTACTAGAAGCTGCACAATAAGGTCACCAATGAATTAGAGGGCATCACAACCTAAAAAAGAGCTCTTGATTGAATAGCTGCAAAACTATCCCATCGCTTTGCGACATTTAAGAGAACATGTAACAACAAAACGACAACTATACTCTAGAATTTGTTTGCAACTAAACCTTGGGCAAGACCTGGATGTCTTTTAAAACACAAAAGTAGAACCGCCCAGAAAGCACTTGGATTACGACAAGTTCTAGCAGGCGATGAGAACTAGATCAGGTCTTACATAAGCATAAACAGAATAAAACTGTCATCTTGTCTTTGCAAATAATGTCAGTGAGCTATTCAAAAAAGTAAAGCAGAAAAGCAGTCTTGTACTCTGTATAGAGAGTTCAAATGATATTATAAACAATAATTCATTACAGAGAAGAAAACGTCCCAAATATTTCTAAAATATCATTCACAGTATAGAACACCTCACTCCCAGAGACAGCAATACGTGTTATATTCACTAAAATTAAATCAGTTTAAGCAGTAGCATATAATGACCATTTCACTTCCATCTAAACGAACTTAAACAAATCACAAATAATCACTGTAATAGAAAATTAAAATAACTCAAGCAATATCACTCAATGCTCTACTTACAGTGACAGTTTCAACCGAATAGTATCCACGATCAACATAATCGCCCATGAACAAGTAATTGGTGTCTGGACACTACAAACAGAAACAATCGAAATGAATTTTAATAGTTAAGGTGTATATAATACTGAAAGTACAACATAACATGCTTGAAACTGTTCAAAGCAAAGAAGAAAACAGACAAAAGAAACTAAACAATTAGTTCAGAATTAATCAGAAAGGAGAAGATGAAGGTCAGCAAACAAATTATAAAAAAGAAAAGATTCAAGCTCATAAATCAGAGGATACAGGACATAAAGGTAATTCTGTACTACTAGAAAATTAGAAATGCAACTTTATGATAAAATGAAATAAAGTGAAAAATTTATACATTCCCAAGCTCCATCTTACTCAGCTTAAATCTGGCATGTGCCAAGTGATAGGTTCACACCATCTTGATTCATACTGATAACCATCCAATTATTGAAAAGACATTATATATAGCCCTTCACCATGGTAGGTACAGGTTTTCTCTCTTACATAGCCAATCCTGAATTGGCCTTATTCTGTAGATGATTTATCCTTACTTTCCACCGACAGGAGAAATATAGACAAATTGGTTTCTTCATAGAAGAAGTTAATCCAGAGATGTGACAGTGATAGGTGCAAACGTTTTTTTTGCATTCCATATGGTGGGAAATACTGTCCACACACTAGAGAGGGCTGATTGCTTTGTTATAGGCATGCTGATGCTGGCAAATCCCAGCTATAAAGCGAACAAGGCTACGACTCTCAGTGATTGAAAACACCTACAAGCTCCCAAGAGGGAATGGGAGAGAACCATGGCTCCCCCATGAACCAAACAAGTTTGGTCAATCTCCACCTTCTGAATAGGGCTGATTGCATTCCTTGCATTCCTTCATTGTCCTACCCTGCATAGGGCCAATTGCTTTGTTATAGGCATGCTAATGTGGACTTATCCCAGCTAGAAAGCAAACAATGCTAAGGTTATCGGTAATTGATAACGCCTATTAACTCCCAAGAGGAAATGGTTGATAACCATGGCTCTCCCATGAACCAATCAGATGTGATCAATCTCCACTTTCTGAATGGATCAACTATTTATGGATAACTGCTTCTGCTCTTGGCATTCCTTCATGAAGCAGCTTCCTCTCCAAGTCTATCACCTCAAGATCTCAAAATGCAAAGGTTCATTCTACTTCCAATCTAATGGTTCATTATATATTTCCCATAGTTCAATTACATAAAAAGATAGTAGAATAGAAATATAGTCAATTTATCTTCTCAATGCTTTGCTGGGAGAAGCCAATTTCTTTGACCCAATCACTGGGAGACTATATCCATGTTCCCAGTCTAGCAGAGCGCTTGAGGTAGGCCCAGACAGAGATAGGGCCAGTGGGCTGCCCTACCATGACTACTAACTAGCTACTCTAATCATAGCCCCAAGGGGCTGAACTAGACAGCTATAGTACCAAGGGGTGTGCAATTTAGTTTAGTTTATTTTGGTATGAAAACCCCTATATTGGTAGAGGCAGGGCCCTCCAGACAATTCTATAATATAGTTGACAGCCTCTATCCCATATAATGGCCATACCCTCTATAGTGTGTGTGCAGCTCCTACCCAGGTAATTAATCATAAACCGATAAGATTTGAAAATTTACAGTTATATTGTCCAGATGAGCAGTATATCAACAGTGGACATCATAGTGAACATTTTCTATACTACCCTGTAATAAATTTTACAAAAGAGGTGAGCATATACAAGAACAGACCAATTTTATATCCATACAATATTACTTGGAAAATTTGAAATAATCACTATATATGCATATATATTTTACAAGACATATCACTCAAGTCTTCTGCATGAATTTTAAGGTTTGCATAATTGATTACGAATCTTTGCTTATCCATCAGAAAACTGACACAAGAAATTCTTCTCCACTGCTTGAAATTGGATAATAATTCATGTTTTTGCATTCACTGAACTTGCAATTATATGTATCCATACACACAATAGGAACAAGGGAAAAAAAAAACTAGAAAATTGAAGCTACCTTTCCCCCAATTCGGAAAAGCTCTGCAAGATCGTGAAATTGCCCATGAATGTCGCCACATATTGTAACTGGACACTTTACAGGCTGTAAAAGAACACAATCATCACATAATTTAAATTCTCTAGCTGGGTCCATTCGTGCAGCAGACAAATTGTATTAAGCAACATAGACATGATCATACCATCCCCAAGCAAAATATCTAAAATTATACTATCACTCTTCTGTCCATTGCACAAGAAATAGTAACCATGGCAGCTATCATGACCGCAAAAAATATAGACTTATACAACAAAGACCATTCCATTAAAAAAACAATTTAAGTTTTGTCCATGTGAAAATGATTGCTCAATAATTTGAATTTTGCATAACAATGTCAATGATATGTAAGGTTATTTCCTAGAGGAAAACTGAAGACTGCATATTAAATAAATTTACATTACTACCAAAAGCAAGTTTACAGTAAACATGTTTGAGCCAATGAGATAAATAATTTAAATTGTGTTCTCCACAACCACTCTGAAGCAAGCATGTTATGTTTTCAATTATCTATACTTAAACAAAACCAGCAGATAGTTTCAGAAGTCATTGGGTACATGATTGGCTGATACAGAAGATCCATCACACAGACAGAGCATAAATGTTTTTTTTAAAATGCATTGTGCCATAGAAAATGTATTGTATTTCATTTTACACAATGCTTTCAAACAGGTTAGCAGATCATTACAAAAGTTTAGAAATAATCACATTATGTGGATAAAAGATCACCCATAAAGAATGGCTAACTAGAAATGCTTAAAATCCATTCTTTTCTGCATATCACCTCAAATAGTATTTGTTATTACAATAAGCTATAAATTTGAATTTTTTTCTCTCCTAGTAGAAATCCTATAAATCATCAATTTGATTAATTTTCTAACATTAAAATATGTTCCTATTTACTAACTTCCTGAATAACTTTAGCAATAATATTATCACCATATAGGTGTTTAGAAGAACATCATAATTCTGCAAATTTATAACCATTGCTATATTTAAAATTTTGTTTATGCACATTGCACACCTCCTCATTTTACAACCCCATTAAGATTATAACATGCCAACTGACTTCCTCGTGCAATCACTTTGAAAGTAATAAGATAAATTGTATAAGGAACACTTCCCAACTTACAAAAGATGTCAGTGCATGAACAAAAATTTCAAGACGTTTCACTGCATATGAAGACAACTGACGAAAGGACTTCTATGTCTACAGCAACTTGTTAGCAAGATGGAGTACACACTCGTTGTATTCAAATTATTCCAACATGGCCTTAAACATAAGAAGGCAAAGAAAAAGACTATTTCTGAGGTTACTTTTATACCAGCTACCCATCTTCTACTAAATTTTGAAATCAAATTCATGTTTGCAATAAGATGCTATAACATATTTTCAAATTTCAATAATAAAAGAAATGGGCCATCATATAAGAACTCAAATACCAGGAGTACTTGAGCAATTCCAGAAGTCAACATTTTCACACAAGAATTTACTTTATAAAATTCCACAATTATTTTATTAACACGCCCTTATAACCAAAGACCGAATCAAGAAGAGAACTAAGTCGATACTGAGATTCACAGTGAATGCATGTTCAAAATCCTTTCTTATAACAATAACAGCAAATTTAAATATACACATTGCCTACTATAACTTGTAATCTGATAGACCACATACATATAATTTTTGCCCCTTTTATTTAATATTTTAACATGTTTAACAACACTGTATATCATTGAAAAAGAATATAAAAAATAACACCTAAAGCTATAAAAAACAAGAAACATAAAAATTATATTTCACACATTATTAAGTAAATTTAACATGACACACCTGCACATTACTTTCTTCCATTAGAATCTCCTTGGCTTTGTCGCATAATCCTCGAACCTGTAACCATGAGAAAAACATTCTAAAAATACATTTTGTTTGTAATCTATTTGCACATATTTTTTCAGATTTCTGTAGAAGTGCATACAATACTAAAAGTTGTGAAACATGAGGGGCGCATAAATGGTAAAGCATCATCATGGATTGAGAAATTGTTATAATTAAATGACAAAACAATTACAAATATGTTGAGCAAATTCTCCTGCCACATCTGGTTTTCTTCTCATTACTTCAAATAAGATTCATTGTTGGATTTTACCCCATCCACATGAGACATCTATTTAAGCCACTTAATAGTTTCATAATGCTGGACAGCAGAACTACAACAGCTAACATGCAAAGTATATCATCCATAACTTTATCTTCAAAAGGAAAGTCCATCAGAACCTCAATAAAAATGATTCTTAGTTATGGACATTTCTCATCATGTCAGCCAACTAAAGGAAAAAATCATATAAGATCCCCACCTTGCATTATTATTCCTCATAACAGTGAGAGGTTTCATTTTTCCAAAAGAACTGCCATTCAAAGACCTATTTCTTTCAGAACGCCTTGACATCCAGTAAAGTAATATCTAGCCAAATTAATGATCTAGCCTGTTTCAAAGATGCAACTTTTGGAATACTAAGAATCTTTTAAACCACAAAAATAATTCTCTTTTAACAATGCAAGAGACAGCCAATAACAAATGTCTATGTAAATGACCTCGGATAATTTTTTCATGCATGGATCATAGTAAAATGCAAACAAAAAGTCAGTTACTGCAAGTTTTTCCGCAAATATTTCAGCATACTTAAAATGAAACACACTTGAAACTTCTACTCCAAAGCATTTGCATTTGCTGTCATTGGATGCACACTCAAACTTATTCCTCAATAAAGACTGTCATTCATAAATGCCAATTTCTTTGGTTCATAAATCTAGAAACCCTGTTTGCCATTTGTGGAAATTGAATCCAAACCGAGGACACTAAGTTTTGTGTTTCAAAATAAATCCCAAACAAATAAATCTCCCTAAGTGAAATTTAATTAAATGTTTTTCTCCCATAGAAAGTGTTACTTATTCAAATGGTTTCTAGTATTACCAGAAAAAAGGAATTATCCTTTCAGATAAGTATGCACAGAGAACAAGGAACAAAATTAAAATCACAGATTGTTTTGGAATCTTATGTGTAAGTCTATTATAAATTATGAATGACAAAGTAGCTAATATAGTGGAGTTTATACATTTGTTTGAAGGTCCTCTGAGACACTTGGTTCGTATGTTAGAATAAACTTAGAGTTGCAACTAAAAGGCCACACATGGTTTTTAGTATTACGGAAAAAAAAAGATGTCCTTTCAACAGAGTATGCAGAGAGAACAATGAAAAGAATAAAAGTCACATATTGTTTATTTTGAAATCTCATATGTAAGTCTACTAAAAATCATGACTGAAAAGAAGCTGATATAGTGGATTTTATACATTTATTAGAAAATCATAATAGGTGTTTAGTTTCCATGTTAGAATAGGCTTAGAGTTGCAACCAAAGGGTCACACAACGGGAAATTAACATTCTGCAAATAATCAATTGGTTCCTTGATTGTAGGGCAACTTATGTGCAGAAACAATTCAGAGATTCGAAACACATCCTGGGACATGACACAGCATGTATATTGCATAGAATACTTCTACCAGAAGATCCAAGAAGTGGCACATGATGCACCCGTTGGACTAACAAAAAGTTCCCATATCCACATGCAGCATTCCCACCTCAGGTAAAGCATAGTTATTAGTTTATGAGATTGTAACCTTTTAATCTGAAGCACTGATTAAATGGTCTATCCACAGTTAGAATAAAAAGGATTGAATCTTTGAATCAAAATAAACTATAAAGCAACTAAATCTGTCAGTAGTTAAAATAAAGTCAGTTAGGGTGTTATTCCATAAAATAAGGTGGATGTTTAGATATCAGTCTCCCACAAGTCCATAACAGTAGGATAATGCCTGTAATTAGATAGGGTTATTGGGATCAGGTGCCATCAACCTTGAAATTTACTAATGTCCGTATTTGTAATTTGTATTAATTATGTGCCCATATGAAATGAGTGTCCCATCTTGTAATTTGTGTTTGACAAATTGTAAGTAGCACTTGAAGTTGTGCAGGTTGCTTGATGTGACTTTGACACTTGTTATGTGTGAAAAGAAATTACTTTGGGTAAAGAGCACGAAAAAAGGGAGTTAGGTGTGGATCGTCAAATCAAGGAAGTTTCTTTGGCCAATACATGAGATCATTTTGAAAAAGGTGGATTTAGTCCAAGATATTAAGATTATTTGGGGAGCAAAAGATGGTATTGGAATACATCCTCAATTTCTAGTTTTGGACTTGCCTATAAAATTATAAATCAGATGTGTGAATTGGTAGTTTGGGAATTGAAAGCAATGAAAACAAGAGAGGAACATGTAGTGTTATGCTGCTGGATTTCTACCACAGTTTGTCCTCTTGTTGCTCACAATTGTTACTTAGCAGAATAGCCATGGATGTATGGCCAGGTTGCTATTGGGGTGTTCACACAGTGGAGAGCAGCTGTTAGAGCCAGGATTGTGGGCAGATTGACTCCATGAAGCCAGTTGGTTCAAAGTCTCTTTCCTTGTACACCTGATAGAGCACTGTAACTTTGTGAATTTTATTGAGTGATACAGTGAGTGTGCTTGGGAGGGTAGGATTCACCCAGCAGTGATTTCCAAGGATATAACTTGGGTCATGTTTTTCCCTGTTGTTGAGGTTTTGTTCTGGTCCCTTTTGCATTGCTTCTCTTATGGGATTACTGCAGGAACTGTTTCGTTTGACTTTTTAACTTGTTTCCTTCCACTGGTATTAGAGCTTTGATTTTTCAGTTCTTCATACAAATAATGTTTCTGAGAACAGTTTCTTTCAGAAGTAGTTGTTCAGTTAGCTGCCTACATTTTAGGAAACTGATTGTCAGTAGTTTATACAAATATTAACTACTGATTGATAATCATAAAATATATAAACTAAATCCAAACATAAACTACAGATTGATAATCATAAAATATATTAACTAAATCCCTGTTTAACTTTTTCTCCTAGAAAACTTCTATAACCATGTGTGCATAAATCTTTAACTAATTTTTCACCCTCAATTTTTGGCCAAGTCCCACTTTCTCATTATCCTTACAACATTAATACCAACGAAAAGGCATAATCCATTCCTTAACTAAAATATTACAGGGAAACAACTTCTATCAAAGTCTTCATTGCATTACTTTCTAAAATGCTTAGCTTTTGTTCTCTGACAACCCCTTTTGGCAGCTTCCTTAAATATCTGAATTTCAATTGGAAGAAAAGAGAGTTTAATAGTTTGCACATCAAATTACTGCTGGCAGCTGAGGCGAAGCTACACAGTATAAAACATGTAGAAAATATACTTACAGCAACAGCCTAGACCATGGTCAAAAACCATTTCTAAATATTCACATAGAAATGTACCATAATATTCCCATTTCGAATAACATTGACATTTAACTAGTAAAATCAGGTCTGCAGTACAATAGCTGTGGAAATCCAGTAACTGCAATGACTGGTTGCAATAGTCTCCTGTTTGTTTATTGAAATTGCATTGTTGCATTAACCAAAGCATTTGATGCTTACAGCAATGTTTAATAACCTGATTAGGCCAATTATTGAAGATGGGGAGCAATACCGTAATATTCCCATTTCGAATAACATTAACATTTGACTAGTAAAATCAGGTCTGCGGTACAATAGCTGTGGAAAATCCGGTAACTGCAATGACTGTGGTTGCAAAAGTCTCCTGTTTGTTTATTGAAATTGCATTGTTGCATTCACCAAAGCATTTGATGCTTACAGCAATGTTTTATAACCTGATTAGGCCAATTATTAAAGATGGGGAGCAATACCAAAGATTATGACCTAAAATAAAACTCCGGATTATTCACCCATAAGGCCTAGCATACAGTACAACAGTTGTGGTCACAGAAGACTACTAAAATTTAAACAACATTAAGAGCTATACTGTTCCAAAATTCCATTTGAAACCACATTTACCAACATTAAGCTGTACTGTTCCAATTTTCCATTTGAAACCACATCAATATGTTACAGTTAAATTATACAGGAAAACAGGCAAGGAAATTGCAGCAACCATCTTAACCATGGTTACAAAATTTAAAATTCTCTTAAATGTTCACAAATTTCAATAATGCTTCATATTTCATTTTATCCAGTTAATGAGACAGCAATTATCTCCTTAGACAACTGTATCCATGTTTTTCCTTCCCTGCCTTAAAAAAGACCCAAAATTTTACTTTCCACTGTTTATTTTACTTCCTAACTCATTCAATGCTGTTCGCTTTCTCCTCAGCCAGAACTTGCAGAAACATTTATACAGTGAGCTTCATACTGTTCATCACGCTCCAACAAAAAGCAAGCAAGAAAATCTCAAAAGGCCAAATATTCCTGCCCCAATCACCCATGGTAGAAACCATAAAAACAGAATCCGCATCAATAAGCCATTAAGCAAACAAGGTGACGTTTCACATCTCGATTTGAATTTGATGTGCCAGAAGTCTTGTGCAGTCACTGTGATCCCTATTAATCTGCAATTAGTGAACAAGGTCATATTCCAAAAATCATTAAAATCTCCATCCATATTTTACCTTCCCTGCCTTGCACAAAATTCAAAACTTTTCTTTTCTACTGTCAAAATCCCAACTTTTCCTGTCTACTGTTGATATTTTTGTTTCATAGGTTCTTTCAGAAAGCTTTCTTTCTCATTTACGGATGTTATTGAATTCGCCGCTTGCTGGATCCAGTGTGTACCTCGACAAACTTAACTAACGTTCATCCCTTTCCACGTATAAAAGAACGAACGCAGAGAAAATTGGATGCTACTGTCCCAACCAAACCATACAACCATGTAAATCAAATTTAATAGGATACTACTGCAATCTATGTTGCTAAAAACAATTAGCGCTCTAATATTTCCCTATATTCACAACTTCTATTTTCCACAATAAGTAGATAGCACTGGCGACTTAACCCTAACAAAAGTTGGTTAAAACGGTTCTGAAAGGCTAGAACTTCAATGTTTGAGCCTCAAGTTTAACTATAGACCAAAACCGATCGCGTTTTACAAGAGATCGAGCACTTAGATACAACACGAAATCCCTAAAAGCTCAGCACCGACGACTAGTCACACCAGGACAATACACTTTGCAAAATTCGAGCCAAGTTTAGCCATTAGCCAAAATAAAAAAGACGCTACTTTGCAGATCAAACCCTTACCGCTACACTGAGAACAAAGAACCGTCGAGCAGCAACGAACCGCAATCCCTGTTTACCTTTACAGAATAAAACCAAAAAACATAAACCAAAATCCCTAAAAAGCTCAACTACCAACGGATCGGGTTCGAAGACACAGTTTTTTAACCAGATCGTCAGAGGCTCAAACGACGCTGGATCTGCAACCAAAAGACGCGGTCCGTGGCCCAAAGACAACGCATTTACACATAACACGCAAAAAACATCAACAACCCTACACAACTTCTCAAAAAACTTCTCCACTGCCTTCGATCGACAACCGGGTTAAAATTACAAAACAAAAATGCAATCCAAGACGACAAAAAACTGTCCAAGAAAAAAAAAATAACGAAATCAGGGTAAAGAGTTAACTGGCCTCTTGCTCGGATAAGGGCTTGCACTGCATGAGCTGCTCAATGTGTAGGTCAAGCTGACCAAAGCCGCCATTAGAAGAAACCGGCTCCACGCTCATTTTGTCCTGTAAATTCAAATACTATGCCTTTGCCCTTGCCTTGCGCCCTCTCCGAGAATCGAACCCCTCTTCTTCTGCTTCCCGTTGTGGTCCGTTCTCCCACTGCAGCTTTACAAAAAAATTAATATATGTGGTACGTATTCTATTTCCTCTCTCTCCTGTGCTTTACTTTCTTTTTAGTTTTAGCTCTATAATTTTTATTTATTTGTTGTTTTCTAAATGTCATAAAAATACGGTGTGTGTTGGAGTTAACGGCCGGTCAAGGACTCTCTCTCTCCGGTTACCGGGGAAGGGTCGGGAAGTTTAGAGGATGCCACGTGTGTGCCACGTCACTGGGCTACGTGGTGGTCGGGGATTGGTTGCGTCGGAGCATCTAAGGACTTTGTCTTTCAAGTGCAAGACAATGCCTACGACTGCATCGCTACTTTTAGCGATACCTATAATACATATATTATTATATTATTATATTTCTTCTGGGTGGAATTTTATTTTATTTCATTTGGGTAACAAGTTGTGTGATATATTATTTAATTTCTTCTGGGTGACAAGTTGTTTTGGCTTCGGCCCAAAGACAAAAATGTTTTGGGTCGGAAAGGATTTAAAGCGATGGGTTTTGGAGAAAACGTTACTAGCGAGAAGAAAACTCACCTCAAATTGGTTGATAAGGGTGGTGTTTGTAAGAAAGGGCAAAAACAAATTTATAAATAGATATAATGTTTTAATAAAATTGTGTGAATTTTTATTCTATATTTTAATCAATGATTTATTATTAGGAAAAGGATTAGCAATATACTACCTATTCTAATTGAATTGTTCCATAAAAGATCTTTTATGTGCAACACAAGATCTCAAGAAAATGTTTTATCTTGTTATACGTTTTTAAACATTGTTATTTACTCATTTTGCTACATCTCATAAAATTTAGTCATTTTGCTACATGTAAAGTTGTGGTTTATTTTAAGAATGGGTGCAATTCTTATTTTTCACTTAATTATCACGAAGGACACATTAAATAGATTATGCATCATTGATAAAAGATAGGTTAGATCTTAATTGGGCTTCCTCTTAGATCTTAGTTGATCACATCATTATATTTCTCATGGCATTCCCAAGCGCTTATGCATTTCTTTCCTAAGGGCCCGTTTGGACGCAGGCATACGGAATGCCGGATATAGTCAATTCTAGAATATGCTGCAATTCTAGAATATCATATCCTCAAAATGATATCCGGAATATGTGTTCGACCCGTTTGGACGCACCTGGAAGATGACCGAGAATATGTATTTTCCGCGTTTGGGTGCCGCATTTTGGAATTGGAATATGCACTGAATGAGAATTTGTTTTTAATTTCTTTATAACAATTTGTGATTTTTTCAAATGTTATGATGCTTTTCACATTTTGTTC
>MU225773.1:1175141-1186060 GCA_018584345.1 Thuja plicata | reverse complement strand
GGCTTTTTTATCATGGTATCTCCAGCATTACACGCCGCACTTGAAGTAGGGTTTCGAGCAAGGCACGCGGACGAAGGAAAACGCCGTTGGATGTGAAATGAAAACGCGGATGTCAAAAACTATACAATGCCCACGCGGACCCGACGACCCTAAAAAATTGGAATTCAAAAATGGGCATGCGAAGATGGTATTCCAATTCCACCTTTTCAAGTGGAAGATGGTATGCCCGTTTTTTTGGCCAAATTGGAATATCGAAATTCCAATTCCATCTTTCACAGTCGACCACAAACAGTGGATACCGTCTTCTGAATACGGAATGCAAGAATATCGGCCGATATGCCGTGGTCCAAACGGGCCCTAAGTGTTCAGTTAAGAAAAAAGTTTCTTACTGAAAAAATGCATGCTCTTTCTTTTTATGGGATGGCCTTTTACGGTTTCAAACGGTAGAGACTAATTCAAAACGTTGAATTAAAATTCACACAATTTTATCGAGAAGATTATATTTACATTTTATGAATTGTAGAAAATGTGTTCCATCGAATTTAAATAGTTGGGAAGGTTTTAAGGAAATATAAGATTTTATGAAATCAGATTATGTGAATCAAGAAATATTATATTTGAGAGTTGTAATGGATTTGAATACGGACTATGTATTGTTGAAGGATTTTTTTCTATTGTTTTTTTTAATGATGTGAAGTCTTTTTCTAGTTAGTTTTGATATAAAAATATATAATTGTGAAAATCTATTATGGTTGATGAATGGGTTATTGTTAAATTTTTAATTTGATTTTTGTGAAGTATATATGTAAATTTTATTTAATGTTCTTTTGGATGTATGATATTTGTATGTGATTTAATTATTTCAGCACATTTATTGATCGAAGACTTAATTTATAACTTAAACATGTAATATCATTTTTCTTAAAATATTTGTAACTCGTTATATGAGACAAGATTGCTATTATTATTCTAATTTTGTCCTTGATTATTGTAGAGATTATGTCCCTAGTCCTAAAAATTTGAATTCACATGTTTCAATGTAGGATTTGATTGTTACCTTTGATGTGCAAATGTAAAATTGGCATATGCAACTTTGGGTTGTATCAAGTTAAGTCACTTAGTAGTAGATGAGGTCTTCATTTTATTGATTTGGATACATTAAGATGGATGGTGATTGAATTTTGCTAAAGATGTTTGTGGTTAATTGAGATCAAGACCTAAGTTGAGTGGAAGTTGTCTACGCCCTCACTTAAGCTTGATACCTCAAAAATTGTAGACCTCTAAAGATTCCAACCCATATGTTTAACACATTAAATTGGTCAACAATGACAGAAAAGTTTGGAGTGGAACCACATTCAGTACCTCAAAACTTGTAAATCTCTAAAGATTCCAACCTTTTTGTTTAACACATTAAGTTGGTCAACAATGACAAAGAAGTTTGGAGTGGAACCACTTACTAACTTCCTCAATTTGAGGTCAATATTCAATTATGTCCACTATAATTCCAATTATTCAAAGACAAGGAAAATATGAGGGTTTCGCATAAGCACCTACAAATGTATTGATGTTTAAAACTTTGATTTTAATGTGGTTGTGATGTTCAAAATCTTAGAATTGTGTTTATAATGTCTATATTGGAAATAGTATTATTTATCTGTTTGGAACAATTCCAAGACCTAATTTATACTTTAAACATGAAATGTTATTTTACTCAAAATCTCTGTAACTCAATTCCCAATGCTTTATTTATTTGAGATAAGATCACAACTATGATTCTAATATTGGACATGATCGCTAGTGTGATATTATCTCTAACTTCTAAATTTTGAATTCTCACATCCAAGACCGAGGATTACCTTTAGTGTGCATATAGAACTAACACATGCAACTTTTTATGGTGTGCAAAGTTAAGTCACTACGTATTAGATGCAATGCCTAGTTTGATATTGATTTGGATGCAATGGAGGTGGATGGCTAGTTGGATTTCATTATAGAGACAGGGTTAGCTACCCATGATCACGAGATAACTTAGTGGAAATTACCTATGGCCTCACTTAGGCTCAATGAGTACTCTCTAAACTTGTAGACCTCTAAAGATTCCAACATATTCTTAACACATTAGAGCAATGGTGAGAGAAAGGTTGGAGTAGAAACATTATTATTCAATTATACCCACACAACCTCCAACCTTTTGAGGCAAGGAAAGAATGACAATTTTGCATAGGTGCATATAGATATATGGATGTTTGGAACTTTGATTTGAATGGGGTTGTGTTGTTCAAGATATAAGAAATGTGCTTATAATGTTTATGTTTATAGTGTTTCTGAGGAATACTTTTATTTGTTTCAAACATTCAATTAAAAAAATTAAATTTTTAATTTTTATTTTGATTTGTTATGTTTTAAAGAAATTAACTAATCTAGACAATACTTTTAATTATTACAAATTGTGTTAACTACGTGTTATTTGATTGCAATTAAATAAATAACAAAATAGATGTCATCTAATTTGCTAGAAATAAATTAAATACTTTTATTTTTATATCATTCTATAAATATAAGGGAAACTTTTTTTTTTTTAAATATTTTTTATTTCTAGAAACATAAGAAACTCGATTATTTTCGAAACATTTTTTTTTATCGGTAAATTCAAATTTTATATTGATAATATTCCAGAATATAAAATACTTTAGTTAGGGCTGTAATGATCTTCCTGAGTACAAAAAAACACCAAAAAAGTGTCCTTCGACACTGTAGACACCTAAATTTGACCAAGTGTATCTTAAGCATTCAAATTTGCAAATCTCAACCAATTGCCCCAAATCTCATCAAATGCATTAAAATGGATCAAATCAAATGGACATTTATCAAGCAAAGTGGACAAAAATCAAATTAAATCAAAGAATTAAATAATCATGAAATCAAATAATTAAATTCAAGCCTAAAAGAGATTAATCAAATTATGCAATTGATTTTAAACAATTAATTGTATAGTTTAAATCAAAAGAATCAAATCCAACCCATTCACCCTTACATGGCTAAATTAATTAAATGATTGAATAATAAAATTCCTAATTTTTTTTAGGACAACCGACCAATTTTCCCTCCATTTAAAAGCACCTCAAAGCTTTTTAGTCAACCAAAACTTGATCATGATCAACTCACTCTACCCCCTACCCTTGGGAAATTGCTATAAATACAAGCCATTTTCTTTGTATTTGGGATCCAAGAATTTCAAGAGCAAAGCATCCTTATTATAGGCATTTGGAGAGCATTTAAGAGCTTTTGATAATATTTCAGCATTTGCATAACATTTAGAGTATTGTCTTTAGAAGCATTTGTTGGTTTTATAGCATATCTTGGGGCATTTGGGCTAGATTAGAGCATTGTTTATCATTTTCTTCTTGTTCTAGGATTGTCCTTGAGAGAGATTAAGACTAAGAGCTCTCTTAACAAAGATTAGATAGAGAACCATGAGATGTCATGGGTTTAACTTCAATTCTTAGATTAAATAGCATTTTCTTTCCATAGGGTTGTTGTTACTAATCCTAATTTCATGAAGGTGTTAATCTTACACACACAAATGGTGCCCATCGTGGGGCTTTAGGCCTCGTTTCTATCATTTTTATCTTGATATTTTGTGTGTTTTGCATTATTCTTTGTATTATTTTGCAGGAAAACAAGAGAAGAGCCGCCTACGAAGTATTCAGAGCCGCCTATGAATAGTAAAGTGCCGCGTACGAAGCTTCTTTCATCTTTGTCTTTCTTTCTTAAGCTGCTTGTGAGATAAAGTGGGTCACCTGGAAGATAAAGTGGGCCGCCTGGAAGATAAAGTGTTCCGCCTGTGAGATAAAGTGTGCCGCCTATGAACTTCTAAGAGCCACATTCCATCAATTTTGACTGCCTGTGGACTTTCCCAAGCCACCTTTTAAGATTTAAAAGTCGCTTTCAAAGTTTTCATTTATGCGTAGTAACAGTTAAATGTCGCATATTAGCTGTTAAATACTGCGTAGATATTTTTGCTTTAAATCAAATTTCTAATGATTTGTTCACTGTTTTGACTCTCTGTGTTTTTTATTGCTGCAGATGAATAATCACCCGAAAGTGCAGAAACTAGAAAAGCGAGTCACAAGGCCTAGCAAAGAGGTAAGGATTAAGGCTAAACATGATAAGCAAATACATGCATCTAATCTTTTAGAGAGTTTATTCGAAGAAGAACACCTTTATGATCATTATATTAAAGTGTTTTTTGCTTATAAAGAAAAATTTCCTACTCTTTAATTAGTTTTCATTCTTAAGTTCTTTAAGCTTCGATTTGATAAATTTGATTTAAAAGAGATTTTAGGAGTGAAATGGTCATTTTATTTTCCAAGTTTTTCCTCACTTTGTATTTGTTGTGTTGACTAGCTTGTTGGAGGAGTCGGAGTGGGAATGATCGCCACTAGGTGAGTTGAAATAAAGCACAAATTAATCAAAAATGCGCCTAGCGTTTGCTAGCTTTGAAAAATGAGGTATTTATCTTATCAAGCTTGCATTGATTAAATTGTGGCATTTCGTTTAAATCTAGTATAATTAGGAAAATCCTTCTAATTGTCTAAATTGAACAAGCATTAGGCATATGCTCTTCACTTTTCGAAGTGAATCAAAAAGCCAAACGTGCAAAGTCGATTTAGTGCAAAGAAAAGGATAAAGTGAACCACACATCTCAATTTTAAGAACCTCCTTGTCAAGAGGTTGAAAACGAACAAATATTGCTTAGGTGTTTGGAGCAAAGGAAGACAATAGGGATATGCTCTTCACTCTTTGAGTGAATCAGATTCCCAAACTTGTTGGACTAAGTTCAATTCTTGCTTTCCATATACATGCTAGATAAAATAGAGCTTTAAAGGGCTTGCCTCCTGAGATTTGCCTTACGAGGACGGTGAGAGGGAATGACCCAAAGTGGGAGATATTCGCTTTTGTCGCGATGTCGTCCGACCCACTATAAATAAATGCACTTTACCTTAATCGGAAAGTGACTAAACCTTGTGCAAGCCATCCTCACTTCCTCGAGTAGTCCTTCGAGATTGCGCAAAATCGTACTTTCGTGCGTGTGGGAAGCCCGCAAGGGGGTAAAGGATCTTGGCAAGATTTAAATCGAAAGTAATTAAAACCTTGATAAAATAGCAAACCTACCTTTTTAGAGTCATTGTTAAAAGCCAAATTTGTTTGACTCTAAGGTAGATTGTTTGCAAGAAATTCTTGTGCATGCCCATAAAAACATCCGAGAACATACACTTTTAGTGTTGTTTTAGGGATATGGTACAATTTTGATGTATGTGTTGAGCTTGTACTCTGTTTTCATGCAAGATTCTTTTTTGACAAATCTGATCAAAGCCTTTAAATTTTTAAATCTAGAAAATAACAAAAAAATTGACAATTTCAACTTTGATCAGCAAAGAGTCGCGTACCAACAATTCAAAACCGCGTACAAACAATCTTGGACCGCTTACAACATTGAAACGCCGCGTATAAACATTCAAAAGCCGCATAAGCCACTGGAAAGTGTCGCGTGTCAACAGTCTAAAACTACCTATCAACAGGCAAACACCGCCTGCTAGCTGCAGAGTGTCGCGTACAAGAATTCTAGTGATCGCGTATCAACAATTAAAGGCCGCCTACACAGGCAAGAGCCACCTAGAAACAAAAAAGGGCAAACAATGGATATATACTAAGGGTTTGAAAATAAGAAAATTCCATTTTTGGATATCCTTTTGGATGTTTTACCTGTGTATACTCAACTGGATCAGAATCCGCCATTATTGGATGTTTTGCAAAATCATCCACGGATTGATCACTTAAGTGAGATAAAAGCCTAGGATCTTTATTTGATCTATGTTAATGCAGTTTTTACTCAATTTCATTACATTAAGGCTACCCTACAACTAGACAGATCTTATCTAAGGCAAGAGTGTCCTTTTCCGGGTGATCCTTTTAGTTCTTCAAGACCATTACAAGAACCCATCAAGGAAACATAACCAACAATGTCTTTCCCATTTGGCCATATAGATCCTGATCAAATCAACCATGTAAACAAGGATATGAACAAAAATAGAGGGGGAAATGCTGACCCTAACAACAAAGGATCCAACAACAATACCAATGGAGGAGCAAATAATGACCCTAACAATCAAGGGTCGAACAATAACAACAATGGGGGCAACATTGACCCTAATGATGAAGAGTTAACTAATGAAAAGGCTAATGAAGCTATGCAAAGTCCTTTCTTCACGAAACTTATGGAAAAAGTGTTGGAAAAAGACAAGGAAAAGCACTTTTTAGACCTAGCACAAATGGGTCTCAAACTTCCACATGATTATGATGTCACCAAACTCAAACAAGAAGAAGCTGAGGCTAATCCCATTGACATCATGAACAAGCAATTTCAACTTTTCCAAATGCAATTGGAAACGATAAAACAAAGTGGGGCTCCTAAACCCTTTTCTATCGAAGCTTTGTGTCCATTTCCATTTGATAAGTCTTTAATCATGGTTCCATTTCCAACAAATGTTATTTTTCCTAAATATGACAAATATGAAGGAACATTTGATCCTCAATATCACTTAAGGGAATTTTTTGCATTAAGTCTAGAGTTCATGCATGAAACAACTTACCTTATGAGGTTATTCCCTAGAAGTTTGGGAGGTATGGCAATGGAGTGGTTTTCAAAGTTACCCTCTGGCATTCGAACCTTTGAAGAATTGGCCTCTAAGTTTGTAACTCATTATTCCTATAACATCAAACATGAGGTTACAATGCTTAATTTATGTAACACCAAAAAAAGAGAAGGAGAGGGATTCCTACTTTTCCTACAACGATGGAGAGCGGTATTTGCTAGATACCCTCGAAGTGTACCCAAAAAGGAGAAGATGGATATTTTTGTGAACAGCTTGAATCATGAAATGAACTATCGATTAAGGCTACAATGTCCTAGGTCATTCCAAGACCTAATTGAGAATGGGGTGACAACGAAAGAGGTATTGGTAAAAAGTGGGGAAATTAAACTTTAGAAGGATAACAAGAATAACAACAACAACAACAACACCTCCAACACTAATCAAAATCGTAATTCCCCTAACAACAACCAATTTTGGACGAAGAATAACAGCAATAAAGGAGTGGTTAACGATGGAGTGGTAGAGGCTAACACTTTAAAGGCCACTCCTTTCAATCTCACTCAAAATTCAGTTCAAGCCAATAATTTGAATCAAGCACCCAAGGTACCTTTTAACAACAACAACACTAATAACAACTTTGGGAATAATCAAGGGGCTTACAAGCCTAAACCTCTCTTTGCACCTACACCCAAAAGGACATTCACTAATTTGGGTGAACCATTGGAGACTGCATTAAGGACACTTATTGACCTACCAAAGGCTCAACCATATGAACCTCAAATTAAGCCAAATTGGTGGAGTGAGAATAGCCATTGTGAGTATCATCGAAATAGGGGACATAAGACCAATGATTGCATGCGTCTCAGACATGTGGTACAAGATCTCATAGACAATGGTGTGATAAAAGTGGAAGGCCCTCAAACTAATGAAGATCACGCGGCCTTTAAGACTCCTTTCTATTAACACAAAAAGGAGAATCTTTCGACTCAAACAATGGAGGAAATAGTGCGAATAATGCAAGAGGCAATAATAATGTTAACTTTGCTCATACTTATGACAATATTATCAATGTTGTTGTGATCAAAGATCAACCTATTCAAGAATCCTCTAATGCCATCACAAGGGGGCAAGCCTCAAAGGTTACCCTACAAGGGGGTACTCCTATTATTATTGGCCCTAAAACACCAACTATTTTGGCTACACAAACACCATCTACAACAAAGCCTTATAGTTTGGTAGATCAATTACAAAAGACTCCAGCACAAATATCAATTCTGGAGTTGTTGAAATTATCTCCTAATCACAAGGAAATCCTGGAAAAAGCCTTGGTTGAGACCACTGTTCCTATAAACTTGGAGGAAGATAAATTTTAGAACATGGTAGGGCATCTCATAGCCCCTCATTGTCTTTCATTTTCAGAGCAAGACGACATGTCTATCACACATCCTCAAAACTTACCCTTGCATATAGAGGTATTAATCCAAAGACATAGGGCCAAGAGAGTTCTCATAGATGGTGGAGATGGTCTTAATATTTGCACTTTAAACCTTGTCAAGTCATTAGGGTTAACCGAGTCTTCCATTGACCCTAAAAAGCAAATCATTATTAAGGCTTATGATGAGGAGGAAAGATCTTCAAAGGGTATGATCATTCTACCAATTCAAGTGGGACCTATAAAAAGGATACCATATGTCAGGTCCTTGATATGAAATTGACCTACAACATCTTACTAGGGAGGCCATGGATACATGAAATGCAAGCGGTACCTTCTACATATCACCAATGCATAAAGTTTCCATACATGGGGGAAGAGATCACGATTGGAGGAGATTCAAACCATTTCCAATCTTGCAATGCTTTAAAGCCAAGTCATGAATTGTATATTCCTCATAATAGGGAAGGATTCATCCATGATATTACCATGGAAGAAGCCAAGGAGGAAAGTCCAAAACCAACATCAAATGTTACATAGACTTCTAACCCTATTCAAACTAACTCAACTACATAAACTAAGGGAAAAGAAAAGATGAGTTATGAGGGTTCAAATTCAAATGATAATTCAGTTCAGACTTCAACATTGAGAATGGAAACTTCAAAACCCACTAAGGAGGAAAGGGAACAAACTAAGAAAGATCATTATGAAAAGATGAGTGATCTAATGAACCAATTTGAGAAACAATGCAAAATTAACTCAAAAGGGGTAGGGGAATATTCTATTTCCCTATTTGATTTTACCCACATCTCCAAGGACACATGGGAAGCCATCCAAAGATCATCAACCTCGTAAATACAATTCCCATTTTGTGAGAGAATGTGATAAGCAAGAAATGGAAAAAGAAGATAATGAGGTATTACAATGGCTTTATAAAGAGGACGATAATTCAGCTAATTCCAATGAAAGGGTGCAACATATCAACATCCAAACTAATCAAATATGGCAAAGGATTTGATATCATGAAGAAAATGGGGTATAAGGGAAGAGGACCCTTAGGAGTTTGACATAAGGGTCGTTAGAACCTATTGAACTAGTTTGGAGAGCAAAAGAAGAGAAAGCCGACATAGGTTTTCAACGTAAAGGAGAAAGTTCAAGTCCCATGCATGATTTTCATGCACATATCCATATGGTAGGTTCTGAAAGTGAAGATGATTCTAGGGATTATGAGTGGGATTCCTTGTCTGAAGAATCTTGTCATGACATAGAAGTTGATACCATTCACACTTATGCAACTCCTCCTAAAGTTGGGAATCAAGAACATGTGACTCAAAGTTTGAATTCAACTCAAACATCAAGTGAACCTCAACAAGTCAATGTAGAACAAACACCTCTTTACACTCAATGGGTAGGTGAACCTTGGGTACCTTCGTGGGTGGGAGATTATAACTTAGTGTTTAATCCACATGCTTTCTTTCACATAGAAATCTCAGAGGACTCTGATGGAGAGGATTTTGATCCTTCTTCCATGGACCATCTTGAAGAGGCACATGTCATAAACCTTGACAATACAATGTATGAACCATCAAATGAAGTCATGTCCTTAACTGATGCAGGAGTATCTTGGGTCCTTGGCAATCCTACTCAACCAAAAAGAAATTTACTTATGTTTTATGTTGTTTTCCTGTCTGTCGAGTTTTGGCTTTACCGACGGGTCTCGGTGACCTCTTTGCCCGACGAGCTTGCTGTTGTCGATGATGTTTTGCCCGACGAGTTTCGGTGATACTGTACCGACGGTTTATTGATTTTTAGTGTTGTCTTCTCGACATGTGTTTTCCTGATCCGGCCGACTTCTACACTTAATTTCCGTGGCTGAATTAATGTGGGGTCTCTCATTGGGATCTATGTGGACATAAATCTGGGTCTCACCTTTGTAATTGAGCGCCGACTACTTTGTTGGACTCTTGTATATATTCGTTTGTATGTTCTTAGTTTTGATATCATTCTTAGAGCAAGAAGGCAAATGTTAGGATATTGAAGAACTAAGATCTCTGTTGTAAGAAGATCAATTGTAATACATTCTGATGTATATGGTCGTAACCAGGAAGGCCTTACAACCTGGCATGTATTGAGTTGAATTGTCAATTATAAGATTCCTGCATTTCTCTTCTCTCACTTGGTTGTTGTGTAATTTTGCATTGTCTCTACAAGTTGGTTGGTTTTTGGTGTGCCCTAGGCCCCATAGTCAACCGTCCTTGCGTCAGGTGGTATTAGAGCGAGTTGAGATCCGTGGTTCCTTCTTGTAAACTCTAAGATATTTGTTGTAGGGTGGCAGGTTGCAATTTGACCTACAATTGCATAGAGTTTCAAGATGGTTCATGGGAGAGGAAATGTTGATCAAGGTCTGGCTGATATGCTTAGATAGATGGCTGCAAGATTGGAAGCTGTTGAGACAGCCCAACACAGAGGAAGACATCTTGAAGATGTTAGTGATGATGAGTTTGAAGAGGTTCAAGGTGAAGCCGCACCTGCACCTGTGATGGACCAGGAAGAAGAAAGATTCCTGAGAGCCTTAACAAGCTTGAAATCCACACCTCAGTTTGTTCCTCCTGAGTATAGTGGAAAGCTAGATTCTAATGAACTGATTGACTAGATCACTGAGATGGAAAAATATTTTGAATATGAGAATGTTGCAGAAGACAAAAAGGTCAAGATTGCAAGCACAAAACTGAAAGGTCATGCATCCTTATGGTGGGAACATCTGCAATTGGACAGAAAGAAGAAAGGTAAAGACAAAATCAAGGTATGGGATAAGATGGTGAACAAATTGA
>MU225773.1:1138021-1153390 GCA_018584345.1 Thuja plicata | reverse complement strand
ACCAATTTTCCCTCCATTTGAAAGCACCTCAAAGCTTTTTACTCAACCAAAGCTTGATCATGATCAACTCACTCTACCCCCTACCCTTGGGAAATTGCTATAAATACAAGCCATTTTCTTTGTGTTTAGGATCCAAGAATTTCAAGAGCAAAGCATCCTTATTACAGGCATTTGGAGAGCATTTGAGATCTTTTGATAATATTTCAGCATTTGCATAACATTTAGAGTATCATCTTTAGAAGCATTTGTTGGTTTTATAGCATATCTTGGAGCATTTGGGCTAGATTAGAGCATTGTTTATCATTTTCTTCTCGTTCTAGGATTGTCCTTGAGAGAGATTAAGACTGAGAGCTATCTTAACAAAGATTATATAGAGAACCATGAGATGTCATGGGTTTAACTTCAATTCTTAGATTAAATAACATTTTCTTTCCATAGAGTTATTGTTACTAATCCTAATTTCATGAAGGTGTTAATCTTACACACACAGACACCTAGATCAACATAAACACTGCTACCCAAAAAACTTATTTTTGTCGGTTCCCCTCATGCACCTTGTGCTTACAAAATTGAACCAGTACATCTTCTTGGTATTCCAAGCAGAAAACAAACGCAAAAAACTTCAGCACCTTCCTACTGGAACCATCCATGAGCTTCCTCCCTACTGGAACCATCCATGAGCTTCCTCTCGGGAGAAATTTGGTATGGCTCTGGACCCTGTTGCCTTTGTTGCTCCAGTCGACGCCTTCTTTTGTAGTTGACGACGTAGTTGAGGCCTACCCGTGCTATCCATAAGAGCAGTTGATTTCACTAGGGTGACTTTGTGTCTCTTTTCTTTTGGTGGTTTTTCCTGTGCTCGACGCTCCTCCATCTTCTCCAGAAAGTCTTGTATCACTACCCAACTGCGTCTAACCTCTGAGAGCCGCACCTCCATGGGCTGTGATGAACTCCACACCACCAATGGCTACACTGCTCCTAGTCCACCACCAATCAAACGCCATGGAGCATGCATCATCCTGAGACCCACTCCCAACCCTGCATGGTTCACAATTCCCTCCATGTCACCCGACCACTTGGGTTCCAGGCATTGCTTTGCCATGGAGAGGGTTTCTATCTTCGTATTCCCTACCATGAGTCCCAAGGCAAGGAAGAGAGAACATATGTCCAAGTTGGTCCACGACCTAACTTCAAAATTGAGAAACTTATCCCCAAAAATTGTTGACACTGCCTCCAGAAACTCTGGGTCATCAAACCTAAAGACATTGTTGAGCCATTGTGTCGTAATCTCATCCCTGAAAGCTGGGAGCTGGTTCGGAGAACCAAGAGAGAAATTGGCCTGCATTGATTCCAGCACCTCCCACCAAGCTATGAAAGAAAATAAACCTCCCTTCTCAAGTAAAGTGTCTGCTTAGCTGTTGAATTTCACTATTGTTGTTGGGCTGGATTGCTCCCGGCTTCCCACTTTAAAAGAGGAGCATTCCTTCGATAATGTCTGTGAGAAGACTGTCACATTAATGGTCTACGTACCAAGAAATCATGGGGTCGTCTAAAAATTCCAGTGGCCTTGTGCGAGAGGGGAGGGTAGTACAGAGTGTTCATTATGGCATGTTGCCAAATATGTCATTCCATCATATCAGCCTCATGAAAAATAGAGCATAGCTACCTATCTGTTTATGACGCCTTTCCCCAAGCATGTTGTTGATGCCACTTGGGCTCATTCACATTTGGGAGATCAAAGTACACAAATATCTCCTTGTGATCTCTGCCCGCGCCCCCGTAATCATAAAAGCTGGTGTTTTAAAGTCCCGAGACAACTCTTGTTGCGTCATCTATTCCCATTCAATAACAAAATTACTAAAATCTTCTATTAATCCTTTGTTTTCGTTAATTGGTCTCCTTACTCCTATATTGGAGAGTAAATCTGCCAAATCATTGGCTTCCCAAAGTACGTGGGAAACCTGGACCTTCGGGATCCCACTAAGTAAGGCTCGTATACTACGAATGTAGAGGTTTAGATGTCACGTATCCATTTCGCCTATTTTATCCCATTGATGACCAACCAAGAATCCCCTTTCAGGATTAATTTCTGCACCCTAAGGTTTCTCGCCATGCGGACTGCTCCTAGTGCCGCTTGGCATTTCACTGCGTTGTTGGTACCATCTAGCAAGCGCAAAGCACCCAAAGCCATAATATCTCCATTCTTGTTTCTTGCCACATAGCCTGCACCGGAAGGGCCTAGATTCCATTTTGATGCTCTGTCAAAGTTAACTTTGATCCAGCTCCGAGGGGGTGGGAGCCATTTGGGTTTGATTGAAATGCCAGAAGTAGGTTTAAACCTACAAAGCCCTTGAATGGGCGTGAATTTGATAAGAGGCCAATTTTTCTGAATGTTGAGGTCCTGATTGTCAAAAGGAGTTTTGGACATATTCACCAGGGTTGCAGCATTAGATACTAGCTCCGAGATGGACTTTTCCAATCTAGAGAGAAACCTTTTTATATCCTCCTCCTCCCCTTCAAAAATTCGCCTGTTCTGCTCCTTCTAGATGGTCCACAAGGTAGTAGACAACGCTACTTTCCAGATTGACACAAAAGTAGATTTGAAATTTGGGCTTTGCCAGGCTTCAAGCCATTCATGGAGATTTTCGGGCATAGGCACCTGCCATCCTAATTTCTTCAAAACAAACTTCCAAGCAGTTTGCGCAAAATCATAGTTCATAAACATATGATCTATTGTTTCTTCTGCATGCTCGCACAATACACATCTGAAAGGCCCTGCAAATCCAAGTCACATCAGTTTGTCTCCTATCAATATTTTCCTGTTGCCGGGAAACCACGTGAAAATTCCTGCTTTGGGAAGCACATGCTTGTGCCAACAAACCTTTTCCTCCCATTTGACTAACTAGAATTTTTCCTCAAGTAAAGTATACCCGACCTTGACTGAGTATTTGCCACTTTTGGACCCACACCATTGCAAAGTATCTTTCTCCCTTGTGTAAAGAATAGCTCGGTTACTGAGAATTACCTTTAGGCTTTCTTCATCTGATGTAGCCAGACCCAGGGTTTTCATTGCTTTCCACTTGACAAAATTTCCTTCCTTAAAGACCTGTTGGTCAATGAAATCCACTACCTTGGAAACCCAGGTGTGTGATGTTGCATCAATAATCTAGTGTGGGATATTAGTTTCTTGTAGTGCCTTATGACCATTCCACGAATCGCTCCAGAAATTTGGTTTTTGCCCATCCCCCACTGCCATGTTAAGTGATTTGTGATTAGGGGCCTGCAACTAAGAAGGAAATTCCATAGCGCCGAACCTTTAGGTGGGTTTGCAATTGTTAAAATTCTATCTTTGTCCTGATTATCAAGGTATTTTGCTTGCAAAACTTTGAGCCATCTTTGGTCTGATGCACTGAACATCTGCCAGATCAGCTTGGCTCCCATGGCCTCATTGAGTAGCTTCCAGTTCCGCATGCCAACCCCGCCCTTTCCTTTAGGGGCACAAACATTTTCCAAAGTCATCAAAGGGATTTTGTCATGATCTTGAGTCTCGTTCCATATGAACTTCCTCATTTGTTGTTGTATGGTTTTGATGACTTTGGAGGGCATTTTGAAACATGCCATTGAAAAAATTGGCATTGTTGAAATCATTGTTTTCAGCATCAGTACTCTCCCTGCCATGGTTAGCCATTTGCATTTCCATCCCTCCATTTTTGAAATACAACCATCAATCAAATTTTTCCAACGGGTGAATTTGGAAGGACTAGAAAAGAGAGGCGTACCAAGAAACTTACCTAGCAATTTCCCAATGCGTACACCAAAAAGTTGTGCTATAGCATTCTGTGTCCCAGTTTTAGTGTTAAAAAAGAATATCTTTGATTTGTCCCAGTTTACACATTGCCCCGACACAAAGTTGTAAGTTGTCAAAACATTCCTCATCACCGTGGCTTCTTGCATACTGGCTTGCCTGAAAAGGCAAGTATCATCCACAAATTGAGAATGTGAGGTTGGAGCCAGGCCTCAAGCTATCTCAATGCCTTTCCAAGTCCCAGATTCCCTCTTGCGCGTGATGGAACACCCCAAAACTTCACCCAAAAGGATGAATAACAATGGTGAGATGGGGTCCCCTTGCCGCAATCCTCTTGAAGTGGTGAAGAAACCTTGTGGGCTCCTGTTGATCAGAATAGAAGCTTCATAGTCTGAAATCATGCTGGAGATCCATGCTACCCAAACTGGTGAGAATCCAAATTTTAGTAAAATTTTACTGAGAAAACCTCTATCCACTATGTCGTATGCTTTCCTGATATCTAGTTTTAACATCATCCTCCATTGTTTGCTTATTTTTATAGAGTGAATAGCCTCGTGGGATAATATGATCCCATCAACTATACTTATGTTTGGTGTGAATCCGCTTTGTTCTGGGGAAATTACCTTTGCCCAAACCAATTTAAGTATGTTTTCTGCCACTTCTGAAATGATTTTGTAGATGGTGTTGCAAAGAGAAATTGGCAAAAATTCATCAAATGATCTCGGTTTCTCCTTCTTGGGAATGAGAGCAACAAGTGTATTGTTAAAATCCTTCAACACTGCATGATTTTTACATGACTCCTCAACCACCTATAGGAGTTCGTCCTTCAATGTTTCCCAGAATTGCTGGTAGAAGAAGGCTTGAAACCGTCCAAGCCCAGGGCCTTTTCACTCCCAAGACTGAAGATGACCACCTTTAATTCTGAGCCCGTAACAGGTTCCATGAACATCTTGTTATCCTCTCGAATGATCTTAGCCTCTATAACTTCAAGGAGATCCTCTTGTACCTCATCATTGGATAGATGCTCTTTGCTCCAAAGATCTGAGAAGAAATCTATTGCCATTTTATTAATTTCCTTGTCACCTAAAGTTATAGAGCCATCCAAGCCTTTAATTGAGAGAATTCTATTGATGCTTCTTTTTGCTTTTGTCAAACTATGGAAAAATTTAGTATTCTGGTCACCATCTCTCAGCCAATTTTCCCTGGATTTCTGCTTCCAATGGATTTCTTCTCTCTGCAAAATTTCATTATATCTTCCCAATAGATCTTTCTCTGTCAAGAAATTTGTCTCATCCATCCCGTATGCCAGAACTTTGTTGTTCAAAGAACTAAGTTGGTCTTCCAGAGTCTTTTTCTCTACAAAGATATCTCCAAAATGCACCCGGTTCCAAACCTTGAGATTGTTTTTTATGTGTTGTAGTTTCTTGAAAAATTTGTATGCAAGATATCCTTCCTCCTCAGGCACCTCAGTCCACTAGCGAGATACCATTTCTGAAAAGCCTTGTTCTCGGAACCACATTTTTTTCCATTTTGAAGGGGCATCAGACAGGCACTCCATCCTTTTGTATGATCAAAGATACCAGATAGTGGTTCGATCCCGAGATACCCAGAACTCCAGCTTCATAAATCAAAGGTAGTTCATGCCAGTTATCGACTAGGAAGAAGCGATCTATCTTTTCTGCTATGTTGGAAAAGCCTCGTCGTCTATTCGTCCATGTGTATGCCCCTCCTTTGGCTTCTGCTTCCAAAAGCCTGTTGTCGATCACAAAGCTCAGGAAATCTTCCTGCATTCTACATTTGCCTCTCCTGCCCCCCCCTTTTATCTAAAGGGCTAAGCGTAGCATTAAAATCTCCAGCCAAGATCACCAATGACCGATCCTTACTATGGAGGAACTCTAAAATTTCACCCCACACACGTCGTTTGTCTTCTATTTTTACAGGGGCATATATGTTAATGAGATACCCAATAAAATTTAAGGTCAAAGAACTTACTTTTGTCACTTTCCAAGAGGTAGACTTAGATTAATCCACCATTTTAACCATCCTTGGGTTCCAGAGAATTCCCAATCCTCCAGAGGCCCCAACAACATCCACAAAGAAACCTAACCATTTGTGTCTTACCCCAAAAATTATTGTTGCTTCTTCCCCTTTTAGCTTTGTCTCCTGAATGCAAACTATGTCTGGATGCGTCTGATCAAAACCCCTCTTGATTATTCGTTATTTGTCAGAGGAATTGTAGCCCCTAACGTTCCACGTTAAGATTTTCATTGTTGTCTAGGAAAGAATAAATCTCTCCTGGATCTGAGCTTTGATTGGCCCTTCATGTTGCCAACATCTTCTAGCAATTTCTGAATGGATTTCCTTCCTCTAGAGCAATGGCCTCCAGTTTTGGCTTTACTTAATTTTGCATAAGTTTGACTGATCGACCGCTTCTCTGCAATTCCCATCTCCTCATGGATCCCGAATTCATCCTCCAAATTTCCTACTTCTATATCAGCCTTCGAAGAAAACCCCATCTCTGATTTCGCTGGAGACATTTGAATGTCCTTGAAAGGGGCCTCAGTAGAGTCAAGAAAGCCTATAGGTTCTACTCGATCGACCCCCTCGTAAACTAGCATACCTTGTGCAACATCAGTATCTCTCATAGTCTCACTTACTGTGGGAAAGATGGTGAGGGCGTTCCCTTCTGTTATGCGGTTCAAGTCTACTACCTTTTTGGTTGCACCATCAGATGCTCCTGTTGGGACCTCCATATCTTGGAAGGACCTCGAGGCCTCTTTTCTTCCTGCAACAGGTGTATTACCAGAGGCCCACAGTTCCTCATTTAAAATGTTTGATTTTGTGGCAACAACTGCGTTCAGCTGGTGTTCAGTGCTCTCGCCTTCCCTTTGGGCTATTGGGAAGCTTTCTCCTGGTTCAAACATCTTGGCCAGTCTGTCCTCTAGTCTGTTCTCTACAGCATTTTTACCCTTCTGCTTCGTTTGGCACTCTTGTTCCTTATGCCCCCATTCTTTACAAGTTTTACATTTTTCCATGATTTCTTCGACCTGGATTTCCTGCCACCAGTAACCTTCGGCAATCCTGATCTCAACATCTTTGGGAAGTAATGGGCGTGGTTTCCACATGATACATATGCGGGCATACATGCAATGGTCCTCCTTTGAGATTGCCTCATCTACTTTCATGAACATGCCTAATTTGTTGCCAATTGTTTATAGGGTTTCTGCATTCCAGTATTCAAATGGAAGATTGTAAAGTCTGATCCAAATGGGTATTTCCTCAACCAAGGCTTGTTTGGGATTGAAGTTTGGGGTCCAATCTTTAATGTACATGCCAATCCCATTCATCATAAATAGGCCATTAAAAATTATTGACATTTTTTCCCTCGCAGAGCCCGCACTAATCAAGAAAAAGCCATTTGATAGGGTTTTGATGCAAAAATGCGGCCCCCATTCCTCATCCACCCATGCGCCTTATTTTTGGATATGTTGTCCATCCTCCACCCCATTTCATGAAAAAACCCCTTTCTCTCAGCATTTGGACTGAGGCCTTCCAACTTTCTGTTTCAATTCTGATGCTTATCGACTAATTGTCGATCATCGTTGGGACTTACTTGTGATCTACTTAGCCGTAGTTTAATTCCATTTAATTGGAATTGATAAAATTTTAATTTCAGGAAGTCTTTAGTTTTCCCGATTTATTTAAGTGATTTAATTTTAAAGTTCTTTTGGCCTTTGGGGAAAAGGTGACTTTATATTTGAGGAAAGAAGTCATTTTCCTCACTTTTACATTTGGTAAATTTGGATTTTGCTTCAAATTGGTTTGGAGAAAATCATTGATTTGCTCATTGTGTTTGATCTGTTTGTCAGTTCAAGTGGGTAACGGCTCATTGCATTCTTCTCGCGATTGCTAAACTTTGTGTGGAGTCAGTTTGATTTCGTGAAAGATTCAATTTTCTTTCCCTATTTTTCGTATTTGCTATTTGGCGTGAGGTAGAGCATTTCACATCTTTTGAATTTCTTTTTTGTTTGTTTTGAAATAAAATTATATAGATTTGTGGGTTGAGAATTAACATTCCCCCACATTCTCATTGTTCTTCATTACCCGGTTGGGTTTTTGTAAGCATTTCACATTTTGTAATTTTGTAATTTTGAATTTTATGGAGTTATGCCACTTATTTTTTCTTGTATGCTTGGAATGGGAAATTTATTGGATATTTGTGATGTTGGGTGTATTTAAGCAAATGGGTTTTAATTTTTTGGCTTAATTCCAAGTTTCATTTTTTGGCGTTTTTGAGCTCATCTCAATTTGTGTTCTTTCTAGAATTGTTGACCATCATGTTTGACATGTTTTGAATGTTGGAATTAGTTATATTACCATGATTGTAGTAAGATCATTCTATCAGAATGAATTGAGGACATTTCAAATAATAACTATCGTGATTTGAACTTACCCTTTTTAATCTAAAATGATAATTTTGGAACCTTTGTTGGTTTTGCCCAAATTTAGGGTTTTAGTG
Organism: Thuja plicata; assembly: GCA_018584345.1. Classification (NCBI taxonomy): domain Eukaryota; kingdom Viridiplantae; phylum Streptophyta; class Pinopsida; order Cupressales; family Cupressaceae; genus Thuja; species Thuja plicata. The sequence continues at coordinate 1,145,069 of MU225773.1, read as the reverse complement.
TATTTTGTGATTTGTGAGCTTTCCTTGCATCCTCATGAGATGTTTGATGGATTATTTCAGAATTAGAACTCTTAGCATAGTGGCCAATTGAGCAATTTGCATTTGTGCCTTTTATTGCATTTACTCAGTTTCTTGCCTTGAATATTGACAATGATTTGCCTCTAGTTATTTCCATTTGGGTGTGAGACCTTTTGTTGTGTGGATGTATAGTGGAGACCGCATCTAGGCATGTGTAGAGCTATGCTCCTATCATGAGGTCCAAGTGACCCAAGCTCTTGGTGATTCCAATTGACCGTACCTTGTCTCCCCTTTTTGTTGCATGGCATCTCTTTGCTTTGTATCTGTTGAGCATTGCACTTAGACCGGTAGGTGTGGAGTAGTGGGACGAAGTGGCTCCTCAAAGAAAGTTGGGATACAAAAGGGTCCTAGGGTAACTCTTGGTGGAGTTAATTATAACAACTAATAAAACTAAATAAAATGAGGTTAAAACACATAACAAAAGATAGATTGACATCGGTACTGTGGTCATTCGAGTGATGTGGAGCTAGTACAACTATGTCCACCTGCGGATGTTGACCTGACATAGCTATGACCATCTGCGAATGTTGAGCTAGCATAGTCGTGGTTGTCTGTGGATGTTGAGACGACATTGTAGACCTTCCTTGATGAGAGAAGGAATGCTCAAGACCACACGAGCATCCACGAGCCGAGCAATGAGACTTAACTCTCGAGTCTCGACACTATACCTTGTCTACTTTTAAGTAGCTACCTTCACCTACTTGCATTAGAATACCTGCATTCATGTGATTGCATTGGGATCTTTGTACTATCCTTTGAGTTTATTCATTGATTGGCATATGTGTTAACCATCATTTGGTGTGTGTGTGTGTGTGTGTGTGTGTGTGTTTGTGGTTGGGTGACTATCTCCATTAGCACGATGGGGTTGGCCTAAGGGTACCATGTGGTTGGGTGGCACTGCACTTTACCAGAGATGGAGACTGGTGTATGGGTGGAAGACTTCTTTCAGTGATGGAGTTTTGAGCATGATGTGCTCTTTCTATCACTCTTTACTCTTTCTATACTTTGATTATATTAGATAGTTGTTATTTCTTTCAATAGTTGATCTCGAGTGTTTACTACCTCGATTGTGGATATATGGTACTCCCCAAAGTGGAGCAAGCCTTGTATTTTAGTCGTACATTGGTTTTGACAAACCTACCCTATTCTTGGATTAAGAGAACTGCGTTCAGGAAGGTTTCTAGTTTATTTTGGTATTTTTCAAGACAACCTAACACATCTATTATTTATTTTAGTGCACATGTTAATTCTTTTGGTGCATATGCCTAGTCTTTTAGCGCATATGCAAAATAGAGTAGCGCATTTGTACTCTATTTTAGTGCATTTGTTTTACCAAATTAGTGCATCTATGAGAGTTTGGTGTTCCACTGGGTGTATGCAAAAATGGTTTTCATATTTAGATTCCTTATGTTTTCAGGATGGTTTTCAGGTATTTACATCTCATTTTCCATTTCTGTATAACGATGTTAGGCTCACTTTTTGATTTGGGCTTAAAATGAACCTTGATTTGGATTACACTAAGGATGAACTTGTCTCCTCGATTGGTGACCATTGATGATGGTCTGGTCTTATCCTGCGAGGTTTGTGGGCATGATCCAGACTCTCACATGGTGGCTTGAACACAACTTAGTCGTTCATGCTTGTATTGGAGTTCTGTTTGGATCCTTGGAAGTATGTTTGAGTCTTATGCTTGTGCACAATCATGTGACGGTAGGGATTTACTTCTTATGGTTGCATATTTGTTTATGCTTCATGGTTATATTGCACTTATGTATTTGAGGTTGTTTAGTCCTTAAAAAAGATTGTTTTGTGCATATTTTAACCCTGAGTTTTGAGGGTTCCTTGGCAGGGCATTACATCTGGTATCAGAGACAATGTTCACATGTTGGGATCCCTGGTGTATATGTACCCATTATGTTTGGTGTGAGTGGTGTGTGGTTGTTGTACTTGCCTATGGTTATCATTCCTTGTTTGTTTCCTTAGTATGGTTTTTTACACATGTTATATGTGATTTTTATTCATATCATGTTTTTCTCTAAAGGACGCTTCTTAGGTGATCAAAAAAATTCTTTTCGAGATGACCATGAGGAGGAACATCATGAGGAAGAGCATCTGCACAAGGATTACTAGGACCATAGAGAGGGTCATGGTGGCAATGATGAGAATCCCCAATTGGTTCAGTTGCTACATGAACTTATTACTCGGTTGGGATCTTGTCAAGAGGAATCTCACCATGGGGATTCTTAGTTATCTGATCGTGGAGAGCGGGAGGAGAGGAGTGAGCATGAGCATTCTCGCACCCTTCCTGTCTTGAGAGTAGACCATAAGAGAGACATGGCAATGGTGGACGAGGATACTGTCAGTGCAAGGCACATGAGACATCTTATGAGGTCTTGTCCACCTTTGTTTGATGGTTCTTGCAGTGGTATTAAGGCTGAGACTTGGCTATTGGATCTTGGACGTTGCTTCACTATGCACCCTTATGCAAGAAAAACTAGATATCAACATGTCATTATGCACCTTAGGAGATTTGTGTCTACTTGGTGGTGCATAGAGGATCAAAAGCTCCGATTGGATATCGTGACTATTTCATGGGAGATTTTTGAGGAGTGGTTCTGTGAGCGTTTCCTTTCTAATCAATACCAAGAGGCGTATGCTAATGAGTTCCACAATCTTTGACAAGGAACTGTCAGTGGATCAATATGAGCATAGGTTATTTGAGTTGAGGCTATATCCTAGTTATACTCATGATGAGCCTATGTTAGTGCAACATTTTATTCGGGGCCTTAATGGTCGCATAAGTGGAGATGTTTGTATATATCAACCTAGGACACTTGCCCTTGCTGCCAAGAAGGTGAGATTGGTTGAGGGTAACATTGATAGGGGTTTTGGTAGTAGGAAATATGCACAGGTTGAAAGTACACAACCTCTTGGACCTGGTGCACAAAGCACATAGGTACAACTTGCAAGTTCTTCTAGGGCATATTCAACACCTCCTAGAGTGACTCGCCATCATCAGTGTAGGTATATTCCCTCTAGGAGTCGATAGTCTGGTCATAGTATGTGTACCCTAGGATCTAGAGATAACAATTGGGCTTGTAGCAAGCAGTCACAACACAATCATTCGTCTTAGAGTGGGAAACAAAGTTCTAGCAGAGGTAGTTTTCTTCAGTCGAGTGCACCTTCTGCAGGTCGTAGTGTGGGCAAATGGGTTTGTTTCTCTTGTGGCCAACAAGGTCATATTGTTGTACTTTGTCCTCGGAGATCAAATTCAGGACCGAGTAAGAGGATTTCTATTTTTGAGCCTACCATTGGGGATGCAAGTATATCCCATAGAGTATTTGCGGCGGTTGATAACCGTTAGGTTGAGCATCACGACACCATTGTTGAGACTACAGGTGTGATACATGGTATATCTACCTCTATATTATTTGATTATGGTGCTTTAGATTCTTTTATTTCCATCTTCTTTGTAGAGCAATGTGTGCTAGTGGCAACACAACAAGATGATAGTTGACAGGTTGAGTTAGCCACAGGTTTTAGAGTGACTATGGACTCCCTTGTTCATGGTTGTGTGTTGGATTTAGGCACCTTCATCACCACCATAGATCTTTGCATCCTACCCTTGGGATCTTATGACAGTGTTTTGGGTATACAAAGAGCCCTAGTAGGAAGTAGAGTATACGATAGGGTTGTTAGTTGTTCACAGTCTCTATTAACCTTGATGAGGTTTAGAGCCTAGAGGTGTCTCTTGATGATCACCCACTACTTCATGAATTTGCGGATGTGTTTCCAAGTGAGATTCCAGGTAATGTTGCCTATGGGAAACATAGATTTTTGTATTGATATCATTCACAGAGTTGAGCCTATTTCTCAGGAACCTTACCATATGACCACTCAAGAGTTGAGTGAGCTTCGATTATAGTTAGAGGAGTTTTTAGCCAAGGGCCGTATTTGTCCTAGTGTTCCCCCTTGGGGAGCACCGACCATTTTAGTGAAGAAGAAGGATGTATCCTTGCATTTGTGCATTGATTATCGACAACTAAATAAGGTGATGGTGAAGAACTAATATCCCTTGCCGAGGATTGATGATTTGTTTGATCAAATAAAGGGAGTGAGTGCGTTCTCAAAGATAGATCTAAAGTTGGGATAACATCAACTTTGCATCCATGAGGCTGACATTCCTCAACAAATTTTAACACTCATTATGAGCACTATGAGTTTATGATTATACCCTTTGGGTTGACCAATGAGTCATCAATGTTCATGAGTTTGATGAATGGTGTTCCACACCTATCTTAACCATTTTGTCCTTGTGTTTCTGGATGACATTTTAGAATATTCAAGGACTATAAAGGAGCACGAGGGCCATTTGCATCAGGTTTTACAGTGTCTTTGTTACCATCAATTGTTTGACAACCTGACCAAATGAGAGTTCTTCTAGACTGAGGTGAGATATTTGGGCCATGTCATCTCTGGAGAGGGTATTTCTATGGATCCTTTAAATATCTAGGCTATAATGGATTGGCTAATGTTGGCTAGTGTTCCCGAGGTTCGTAGCTTCATGAGTTTGGTTGGTTACATATGTTAATAATATGGCAACTGAACAACTAAGAGGGGGGGGGGGAGTGAATAAGTTGTTCCCAAAACTTGAATCTTTAATCCCTTGGTCCTTAAAACCCTTCAAACATAAATACCCTAAATTCTTATCTAATTACTTGAAAATAAAATATGTGTGCATATGCAAATCAAAATCACATCCACACACTTGACACAATATTTTTATCGTGGAAACCCTGTTATGGGAAAAACCACGGTGGGGATGATTACCCAAAATAAGTAAAAAACTTGTTATAAGTAAAAAATTATTACAATAAATGGGAATGCACATGAATTCAAACTCACTTGCTAGAGCTCACTGCTCAAATAAAAATCCTTGGGCTACAACCCTGAGGAAGGTTCACCACCTTACAATACGGTCACTACAATGACCTATATTTTGTGAACTATGTAAATGACATCTACCGTATGTTTGATACAACTCTAATGTAGTACAATGCATACCTCTGTTCAAGCCCTTATTGAAACACTTATGATCACCACTAAATCTGGCTCTTCCTTTGTTAGCCACCTCTAACATTCACATCCATGATCCACACCTTGAATTTTCCCTAATTCATCATCTTATACCAAGAACTAGGTTGACAAAACATAATTCATCATCTCTTCAAATCAACATGCCAAATCTATTAATTCAAATCCATCTCTGAATCGTCAAATCATAGCCACAACCTATATCAAACACGTCGAGATCGTAACACACCCAGATATCATAATTTAGTACTTGTGCAACATGATTTACCAACTAAGTTGACCAAGAACATGAATAATAATAAAATATTATTATTGACCAAAAACTCCACCAATCTGATCCTTCTTATCCACATGTATCACCAACTCATCAAGCACATACTTCAAGAACGTCCAATAGCATTATGATAAACACTCAAACATTCAAATCCACCACAACCATTGGATTTGCAAGCTCTTTTTCACTGAACTTGAAGAACACCGTCAACAAGTATTTGAGACAATAAGATTATGCCTTGCAGACCTCTGAAGTACAAACCCTCTAAGTTGAAGACACCTGAGTATGTCCTTGACACACTCCTAGGTTCCCTCCATGAAATTATAACTTGATTGTACACACCAAACCTTTTTTTGTCTTCCTGTCAATGCTCTTTGTCATCTAGTCTTCCAGTCACCAATCCCGACATTGAATCATGTCCAAATCTTCATGATATCCTCTAAAAATTGGAGTGAGCTAAGTACTAACCTTCTTCAACAATCTCCCATGTGCACGACTTCATATCTACAATGTATGATTCTCACTGGACCTAAACATGTTGTTCCACTGGCTAACTTGCAATAGTTAAGTTAGCAACAATCAAATATATCTTCTAATCAATTCCTCTGGTTCCTCTAATTCCTATGATATGTTGACATTAATGACAACACATCCAACATGCCAATATGCCAACAATCTCCCCCTTTGGCATTGATGGAAACATGTGATGTGAAAAATAAGTAATGCAATAAAAAACCAACAATCTCACTCCTAGAAAGATAATCAACAGTACTACCAACAATATCCATAATTATCTTTCAGAGTCTCTCTAGCACTTCTCTACTTTGGTTCTACCTGTTGGGAACACCTGCTCTCCTTTGTTCCAATCTAATTACATACTCTTCTCTCCATCAGTTTCTCCCCCTTAGATACACACCACACATCTTAGCTAACTTCTTTCTTATGTGCAAGTATACATAAAATTGCATCTCTCATGTGATCTACTTCCTTCTTATGTTCCTCTGATATTTTATTGGTCTTTGTTGTCTTCCACATATGCTTCTCTTGCATCTATTATTCTCTTTTGCACTTTCTCTTCATACTTGATAGTTTTTCACATTTTCTCTGCCCACCTTTGACATTAATGCCAAAGGTGTATATGTTGGAATTATATGATGTGCCCAGTGACTGAGAGGGGGGGGGGGGGGGGGGGGGGGGTGGTGAATCAGGAACCAATAAAACTTAATCCTTTTAATCCAAAATTAGATTAACTTATTTGTTTGTGTGCATACAAATTGAAAGTAAAGAATCATACATAACACATAACACAATATTTGGTTACCTAGAAACCTTCCAAAAGAAAGTAAAACTGGGGTGGGGATGATACCCACAAGATTTAGTACTGCAGTATAAATTTGGCCTATTAGAGCTTACAATGACCACTTCTAATGGTCTTCCCTGCTAGGAGCATAGAAAGGACTGTTAGGTCCACCTTGTTAAGGCCCCGTTTGTTTCGCGGAATTGGAATTGAGTCAAAACCTTATTATCACAAAATCAGGTTTTGAAATCCCGGTTTTGCATCTTGGGGAATTGGAATTTGACTCAAAACCTTATTATCGCAAA
>MU225773.1:1109462-1137971 GCA_018584345.1 Thuja plicata | reverse complement strand
GTCTAAACCCGGTTTTGCTTGACGAATCCAGAATTGCAATTTAGAGAAACAAACAGCGGATTTGCAAAAACGAGAAGTGTCACTCCCAAAAACAGGAAGTGTCACTCCCAATTCCGTGAAACAAACGGGGCCTAAAGGATTTTGTACAATACAATAAGTAATGCAACTCGGTTAAGAGATTTAAAGAAAGGATTGTTAGGTCCACCTTCTTAAAGGATTTTGCTGATCCACCTGTGAGAATGAACCAGTTGATGATCTGCTCTGTGCAATTGTGATTTCTAAATAAGATCCTTTGAATATAACTGATCACCTGAATGTGATATATGAGACTCTGTTGTCCTGAATACTTCTGCACTTAAATCAAATTGCCATTCGCATGCCTTATGCATACACACTCTTCACATAATCATATTCATTATCTCCCTATTGGATAAAACAAACTATCTTACATATATATCTTTATCCAAAAAATAACTCTATAAGTCGGCTTGCAATAAACAAAATTATATTTAACAATATATGCAAAGTCGGCTTCAAACTGTCACTCGGGTCCAAAAGACTACTCGAGTGATAAACTGTCACTCAGGTGACACTGTATACTCGAGAAACACTGAATGACTAAGTGTTTTGACACTAATTGACAATATGTCTTGCCATAAGGTCTACAATCTCCCCCTTTGGCATTAGTGACAAAAACACTTATCATCGAATTCTGTATCTGATATGTCAAAACTCCCCCTTTTTGTCTGCTCGGGTTTTGACACTGCCTTTGCTGCTCGGGTCCAACTAAATCTATTTTTTTATTTTTTAAAAATATATATATTTACTATATATATGATATTTACAATGACATTTCCCCCTTATACAATGATATTTTCCCCCTTGTTTTTGACAAGAATGCCAAAAGTGACATCTACAGGGTTATCTCGAAGTAGAATAGAAAATCACTATGTACCTTCAAAACTTGAGATAGAGTGTTGTCCCAATTGTCCTGTAGCACTTTCAAGATGTGCAATTCAACTTGTAGCTCTGCAGACAACTCTATCATTAGCCCAACAACTAAGAAGTTATTTTCATGAATGAGTGTTTTAGCATGTATTATGTGTTTCTGCATTCCATTCATATGTGGTAGAAGTTGGCTCTGGATTGCTGTAAGAGATTCTCTGGTCCTTGCTTCTTCTCTCAACACTTCAGCCTGTAGATCACTAAGATACTTTATTTTCATGAAGTGAGCAGAACTAGTGCTCGGGTCAAGTGCTAACTGCCTTGCACTTTCCTTCATGTATGCATCGATCTTTACTAACTTGTTCTTGATTTCCATAGTAAAGTTAGAGGAGTCACTCAAATTTACAAATAGTGCTACCACATTTTTCACAGTGGTTTCTAGAGTGATGATGATCTTTGTAAGCTGCACCTGGTCAATTTCAATCTTGTTTGCAATGTTCTCTAGACCCTTGTTCTCAAATTTCTTCTCTGCCTTCTCAAGTAATTTCTCCTAACCATTCATATATGTGTTGAAATTGTGGACAATATCAACAAGTTGGTCCATTATTGAGTCACTCTCATTGACTTCAATCTGCAATGCATCTACAAATATGCCTTTGAGATCTTCAAGTACTTTATTCCTTTGTCTTTCCTTTCAGAGCTTTTTCTGTGTGGCTCTTTTCTTCCACAATTCTCCCAAAATATCCATTTGCTCTACAGATAGGTTGGATAGATCCCAATTAGGAATCACAATTTCTTTATCCAGATCTATCTCATCAGTAATTACTGCCTTTGACTTAGGACTCAATGAAGGAACGATTTCCTTACCTTTACCTACCTCATCCTTTGCTTCAGTATTCAATCCAATTAGGTCATTGACCTTTACAGTACCAATTGTTGGATCAATATTAGCAGTTGAAATATCGACCTCGCCTTTCTGTGACTCAGGTGTGCATGTCTCAGTAGTAAGAGGAGCATGTTGCTCAGTCTTTGTCTATTCAGATGTAGATTTTGCAACCTTGTCTTTGCTCAAAGGTACTATATTGTGTATACGAGATTGAGGTAGTGATGCCATTACCTCAACTGCAATTTTCTCTGTGTTGGACTCTTCAATAGTCTGTACCTCGGGTAGTGTATCATCATTTCCTTGTGCTGGAGGGTCTGTACTTGGTACTTCTTCCTTCACATTGCCTTTTGCTATCTCAAATATTGATTTCCACACTAATGTGGCACGCTGAGCTACATCATCTATGTTCTTGTTCAATATTTGGAATGCCCTGAATCTGGTGGTGTGATTATTCTCATATTTTCTCAAGGCATCTTTTACTTCTTTGCCTTTCATTGCAAGCATGACCTGCTTCAATGTCTCTTCACTTATATCTCTTTCAATTTGTACTGCATTCTTCCAAGGAATAGATACTACCTTAAATAAGTCTTCAGTCATATAACTCTTCAACTCGGAAGGGTCATATTTCCACTTTGCCATCTTCTCCACCACTGCTTGCTCAATCTTCTTATTTTCTTCTTCTAACCTAGAAGCATAATTCATTGACTTCAAAGAACTCGTGGCTCTTCCTTCTTTAAGGTCTTTTATCTTCTGATCAAGTGTGGGTGTTGGTTTAGTGAAGACCATAGTATCTTCTTCATCCTCATCCTCATCATCACTTAGTATAAGTTTTCTCCTTGATCTCCTCAAGGTGACAACAAGAGTAGTGCCTTTTTCCTTTTTCTATCTAGGTGTTGTCTTCCTCTTCTTCTATGGAGGTTTAACATCAATTTCTTCCTTTTTAGATTCAACAACCTCTAACTTGACTGTATCCTCTATTTTAACTGTGTCCTCTTTACTCTCAAAGATGGCAGGAGAGTCAAAGGTCTTGCCATACTTCTTCTTGAATGTATCAATTCTCTTTCTTCCTCTTTTCAATATCTTAGGAATCTCAATCTCCAAAGTTATCTTGCTCTTTGCTTCCTCATATGTTCCAAAGTAAGGTGCCTTTGGATTGACAGGTTCATTCACAAGAGCCTCTATGGTATCTTTTGTGTCATCATTGTTAACTTCATATGGCAGGGGTTGTACCCATGCAACCCTAGGATTTACTGCTTGAATATAAACCTTATCACAATCAACTAGAAAACAAATTTCATCTTTGTACTTCTCAACTAGTTGTTTGGGAATTCTATATCTACTCTGCATCTTCTGTTTGAAACTCTCAAAGTATCCATCCATAATGCTATCAAAGTTATCTCCTAACTCAACTATGAATTCATTAATTTGATGGATGATTTGTCTATCCTTTTTCCATGCTATTGTTCCTTTGGAGGGAAAGAACTTCTCAACATAAAAGAGTATGCAGATTAGAAGAGAACCAAACTTACATGAATTAGTTTTGGATACTTGGATGCTCTCCATATTCTTTCTCAACTGAGTGAGTTGCAATTCTGCTAGGTCGAATACTAGATTGTCTTTACTACTTTGTATGCTAGGTCAACAACTTCACATGCAACACTTTTGGGTCTGCTTGAGCTGTATATCTTGTGGGATATCACGTGAATGCCAAATTTCATCTCCATATCAGTTACTCCATTGAGTCTCATGCCTCTGGCGTCCCAATAAGCAAGAGTTAACTCAGCTAGTTCATCCTTGGTTAGGGTTTTGGTAGCTTTTGGCTTGTCTAGCATAGGGAACTTGGCGACACGGTGAATTATCTACTTAGTGATCTTCATAGGATGATCCAACCATAGTTGCATGTCGTGGACATGACTAAGAACATATCTCATCCATTTTTTCTAGAAGTCCCTCGGTGTATGCATGATGTATGTCAAACCCTTGGTTTCGAGGTGCTTATGCTCGGGCTTCAAATTCCTGTCGATACATAATTTATCATATGCTTGATTCATCTCACTGATTGTAAGCTCTTGTATGTTGCAGTGACAGAAGCTGTGAATGTCATTAACCAGTAACACTCTTGGAGGAATTAGGGAATGAGCTCCCATCGGGTCTATCTCCTTTGCAACTGCCGGATGAATCTTGAACACCGGAGGATCACAAATTGCATTCCTTACTAGCATCTCAGAACCTTCCTTGACCTTGCTGCTGGAAGTGGATGCCATATTTCTCGGACGAAATGATCAAAATCTACTTTCAATCATGAATTCACACTAAATTGCTAAGGGCTCTAAATTGACTTGTAAACTAAAAGCTTTGTAAGCAATACTCTTTACAATCCTTCATTTATAAGATATTTTCAACTGTTAGAGTATTTCATTAAATGCTCTGTACATAGTAGCTGGCATGACTCGGGTGTTTCTCCAAGATTCACTCGGAAGCTCGGGTGAAACTAACTTTCCAATTATCAATACTACCTGACTCAGATCGAGTGAGCTAGAGTGACTCGGGTGTAACTAACATTCTAACTCGGGTTGAACTAAAATATGTCCTCATGCATCAATATGCGGATATGGACTGTATTGATTATCTGGAACTGATGTAGGATGGTTTGTATTGCACAGTTCCAGTCATTCCTTACTTTCCTATTCTGTAATGATAGATCCACCCATCTCACTATTTAGGGTGTCATTAGATCCTTCATTGCTTTGATCTGAATTATCCGAGGATTTCCTTACCCATTGCTTGCTCATCAGAGTTCTAATTTTAGAGACTTTGGATTTACCATTCTCAAAACCAGTATCAACTTTTTATCTGCTCATACAGTTCTTGCTTAGATGATCGAGTTGCTTGCACACATAACATCTCTTAGTAGGATCTTTTTTTTTTTTTTTTTTTTCTGAAGTGATTCTTCATACAATTTGCACCAATGTGTCCATATTCACCACAGTGACAACATATGTACCAAGTGTTGTAATCCCAACCAAAAATTGCCTTGGCTAATTGTTCAGCGGGATTCCATTTCTTAGTTCTGCACTTGGAAGATTTATGACCTTGTTTGTTGCATTTGTAGCATTTCCCTTCAAACTTAGGTTTCTTTCTACATTCACTTACTCTACGTCCATGTTTGTTGCAATTGTAGAATTTACCATTAAATTTTGACTTTCCATTGCTCCAACATTTATTTGATGTATGCCTTGTCTTACCACAATGATTGCATGTGGTTTTTTGTTCCTTTTAGCTCCTTGTTGTGAGGATTCACCTTGTTCAGTATAACCTAATCCAGTCTGTCCATGATGTCTACATTCTATTGCCCGATCCATGCTAGTTTGTCAATTCATCATACTTTCATTTGTTTGCTTTTTAGTATTGAGATCATTCTCCAGTCTTTCATTTTTTGTCCTTAGATTGACAACATCTTGTGTTGCATTATTGAGTTGACTTACCAAATCAGCTTGCTGAAGTGACAAGTTTTGTATTTCATTTTCTTTTTCTCCTAATCTTGTACTCAACAGTATTTTATCTTCCCGTGCTATATTTCTATCATCTTCTTCTTTGTTCTTTAGTTCCATGACTTCACACATTCTGTTTGAGTGAACTTCCTGTTCTCTTTTCAATTTTCTGACTTCTTCATGTAAAGTGAGATTCTTTGCAAGCAAGTATTCAATGGCTACATCAGCTTCTTTTGAGCTTCTTTCTTTGCAAAATTCTTCAATTCTTTCTTATATATAGTTCGTCATTCATCTGCACAGTTAATTCTTTTCTTCTCTTTAGGGAAAGATAGAGTTTCTCCTTAAGTATTATGATCTGATCCATGGTCACTTTAAGATCTATCTTTTCATTCTCAATGGCTTTCTCCAGTCTGTATGTTTCCATATCCTCTGATCTTTTCTCATGCTGTTAAACTTCTGATAAGAGAACCACCACTCTGATACCAATTGTTGGAATTATATGATGTGCCCAGTGACTGGGGGGGGGGGGGGGGNTGGGGGGGGGGGGGGTGAATCAGGAACCAATAAAAATTAATCCTTTTATTCCACAATTAGATTAACTTATTTGTTTGCATGCATATAAATTGAAAGTAAAGAATCATACAAAACACATAACACAATATTTGGTTACCCAAAAACCTTCCAAAAGAAAGTAAAACTGGGGTGGGGATGATACCCACAAGATTTACTATTGCAGTATAAATTTAGCATGTTAGAGCTTACAATGACCACTTCTAATGGTCTGCCCTGTTAGGAGCATAGAAAGGCTATTAGGTCCACCTTGTTAAAGGATTTTGTACAATACAATAATTAATGAAACTCGGTTAAGAGATTTAAAGAAAGGACTATTAGGTCCACCTTGTTAAAGGATTTTGCTGATCCACCTGTGAGAATGAACCAGTTGATGATGTGCTTTGTGCAACTGTGATTGCTGAATAAGATCCTTTGAATATAACTGATCACCTGAATGTGATAGATGAGACTCTGTTGTCCTGAATACTTCTGCACTTAAATCAAACTGCCATTCACATGCCTTATGCATACATACTCTTCACATAATCATATTCATTATCTCTGTATTGGATAAAACAAACTATCTTACATATATATCTTTATCCAACAAATAACTCTGTAAGTCGGCTTGCAATAAACAAAATTATATTTAACAATATATGCAAAGTCGGCTTCAAATTGTCACTTGGGTCCAAAAGACTACTCGGGTGATAAACTATCACTCGAGCGTCACTGTGTACTCGAGCAACACTGAAAGACTAAGTGTTTTGACACTAATTGACAATATGTCTTTCCATAAGGTCTACAATATCATCTGTTCTTATAAAAATTTCTTTGTCTTATCAAAGTTTTCTTCCTTTTCCTTCTCTATTTTTTCTACTTTGTCAATCTCATCTTACACTCTTGCACACACACCTCTGATTATCATCCAAATGTTGGTCAAACATTGACTACTTAACTCAATATTTCCCATAGTTCCTTGTGACTTTCTATAAACACTGAACTTTTGATCTGACCAATCTCTTTTCCATGCATACTACTCCCCCTAAGAAACAACCTTCATACACCAATCCATGTTAAATGATATCTCCATGAAGTCCTTTGGATTTATGCATTATTCTGCATCTCAATTTTTTTTTGGAGCAGCAAGTCCTCTTGACTTGCCTTTGGGATTCATATAAGTAGATCCATTTTTTGTAGTAGCTTTGTTCTTCTTTCTTCTTGTCCTCCTCCTATTTTTCTGTTCCTTGTCCTCTTCCACTTTTCCTTTCCCTTTCGCATTCCTCTGATCATGTTTGTCTTTCTTGTTCTCTTTTCTCTTCCTTCTCTAACCATTCTTCTGCATGTTCTTTTTTTCTCCCTTAGTGTCACCTTTGTTCAGCTTCTTTCCTTTACAATTCTCACTAGTAAGTTCAGATAAATTGCATCTGATTTGTAGAAAAATCTTTTGTTCATCCTTTTCTTTCTTCTTTGTAGTGCATTGACTAGCAATGTGACCAAATTTATTGCATGCAAAGCATCTGGTTTTACCTTTGTTAACATTATCAATCTTCCTCCTCATACTTCTACATATACTTGGATCACAATCATCCCTTATGCAATTAAAGCATAGATATCTTTTTCTACAATTGACCTCTTTGTGTCCAAGCTCATTAAAAACAAGATTCTTACCTCCTAACCTTTGATCTTCAGACTCCCTTGCCAAGTTCTTCCTCTTGGTCCTCTTCTTTTTCTTCTTCTCTGATTTAGACTTGTTTTGGTTAGACTTGAAACATTCTCGTTTTTCCAATACAATACCATTCTTGTCTATTGACCTTCTTTGAATTAGTAGTGCTTTAAGCTTGGTTGAACAAATCTTGAGTTTTTCCTTATACTCATTTGCAAATCTAATCTCTTCTTCCATGGCTCTGACCCATTGATCATTTGTTGGATCCTTATATTTCTCTCATCTCCTTTTCAAGCATGTATACTCTTCTTGTAGATCCTTCACCTTGACCTAATATATGCATGTCTCTTCCTAATAATGTAGCCTTGAAAGTTGATTCAACTTTAGGTAAAGAATTACCGAACTCACTCATTTCAAAAGCAAATAACTTACCAACTAATGTGTCTCTTGTCACAATAACAACAATTTTGATTTCATCAATAGAAACAAATTTTCTCTTGTATGCAGGAGGCAGAGATCTAAAAACCTTTGAAACAATCTCTCCTTCATCTAATATACCACCAACACATCTAATACGACAAACTAATTCATTTGTCTTTAACATGTAAGAATTTCTATTCTTACCCTTAGACATTCTTAAGGATCATACCTTCCTTTCAAGATTTGTAACTAGGCTTGCTTGACACATGCATCTCCTTCATGAAGAGTCTCTAGCTTTGTCCATATCTCATGAGCAGTTTCTAATTCCATCACATTTGTGTACTATGTATCTGATAGGGCACTTAGAAATGCTTCCTTTGCTCTAATTTTATAATCAAATTGCTTCTTTTCATTTAGTGTAGCCATCGATAGATCTGCAGGAGGAGTGTAGAAGTTCTTTGTGATGGTCCAATAATCTTCTCCAATAATGCATTTGAGATGAGTGATCATCCCACCTTTCCATATAGGGTAGTTTGTGCCTTCAAAGCTTGGACTATCTTTCTTGTAAGCTACCATATCAGATCTCCCTTAATTTGTTAAGCTTCCTTCAAGGGTCCATGCTCTAATACCAATTGTTATTAAAATGGAAGCTTAACAACTAAGAGGATTGAATATTTAATCCCCTGGTCCTTAAAAAAATTCAAACATAAATACCCTAAATTCTTATCTAATTACTTGAAAAGAAAACATGCATGCATATGAAAATCAAAATTAAATCCATACACTTGACACAAGATTTTTATCGTGGAAACCTTGTTATGGGAAAAACCACGGCGGGGTTGATTACCCAAAATTAGTAAACACTTTGTTAGAAGTATAAAATTATTAATATATATGGGAATGCACATGCATTCAGACTCACTACTTAGAGCTTGCTGCTCAAATAAAAAGCCTCAGGCGGGCTACAACCTTGAGGAAGTTTCACTTCCTTACAATACGATCACTACAAATGACCTATATTTTGTGAATTGTGTAAATGACATATACCTTATGTTTGATACAACTCTAATGTAGAACAATGCATATCTTTGTTCAACCCCTTGTTGAAACACTTATGATCACCACTGAATCAGGTTCTTCCTTTGTTAGCCACCACTAAAATTTGCATCCATGATCCACACCTTGAATTTTCCCTAATTCATCATCTTATACCAAGAACTAGGTCGATAAAACATAATTCATCATCTCTTCAAATCAACCCACGAAATCTATTAATTCAAATCCATCTCTGAACTGTCAAATCATAGCCACAACCTTTATCAACCACCTCGAGATCGTTAGACACCTAGATTTCACGATTTAGTACTTGCACAACATGATTTACCAACTAAGTCGGTGAAGACATGAATAATAATTAAAATATTATTATTGACCAAAAACTCCACCAATCTGATCCTTCTGATCCACATGTATCACCAACTCATCAAGAACATAAATCAAGAACATCCTATAGCATCATGATAAACACTCAAACATTCAAATACACCACATCCATTGGATTTGCCAACTCTTTTTCATTGAACTTGAAGAACATAGTCAACAAGTCTCTCAGACAATAAGATTATGCCTTGCGAACCTCTAAAGTAAAAACCCTCTAAGTTGAAGACACCTGAGTATGTCCCCAACACACTCCTAGGTTTGCTCCATGAAATTCTAACTAATTGTGCACACCGAAGCTCTTTCTGTCTTCTAGTCAATACTATCTATCACCTAGTCTGCCAGTCATTAATCCTGACCTTGAATCATGCCCAAATCTTCATGATATCATCTAAAAATTGAAGTGAACTAAGCACTGACCTTATTCAACAATCTCCCACATTTGCAACTTCATATCTGCAACATATGATTCTCACCGGACCTATGAACATCTTATTCCATTGGATAAATTGTAATAGTTAAGTTAGCAACTATCAAATAGATCTTCTAATCAATTCCTCTGGTTCCTCTGATTCCTCTGATATGTTGACATCAATGAAAACACATGCAACATGCCAATATGCCAACAACTACCACCAATTTTTGAAGGATTTTTCTCAGTTGGCACACCCTATCACTTCTCTTCAGAGGAAAGGGAAGAAGTTTGTTTGGTCCGTGTAGTATGCGTCAACTTTTTAGGCTCTTAAGGAGCGTTTGAATAGTGCACCTATCTTGGCAATTCCAGATTCTGCAAGTGATTTCATGGTGTGCACTGATGCATTTTTGGAGGGTTTGGGGTAGTTCTCATGCAGGAGGGACGAGTGATCACCTATGAGTCCCAGAAGCTCAAGGATCATGAGTTGAACTACCCCACCCACGATTTAGAGTTAGCAGTAGTTGTGCATGCGCTAGTGTGCTGGAGACATTTTCTTTTAGGTCACACATTTTAGTTGGATAGCAATCATTGTAGCCTGTACTATATATCTTTTTTCAACCGAACCTGAATGCATGACAATGTCGTTGGATGGAGTTTCTTTGTGAGTATGATTTTCATTTTCATTACATTAAGGGAAGGAGAACATTGTTGTGGATGCCTTGAGTAGGAGAAAACATGAGATCTATGCTTTGTCTCTTGGTATAGATTTGCATCACTGTATTCTTGAGGCTTTACCTGGTGACACTTGGTATAAGGAAGTTAGAGCAGAGATTGAGTCTGGACATACCCTTGCGAGTCAGTTTTCAGGTTACTCCTTGGGGTTAGATGGACTTTTGCGACACCATGGACACATTTATGTGCCGGTGTGAGGTGATCTTCATTCCTTAGTTTTGTTTGAGGCACATCGTCTGTCGTATTCTGCACATCCTAGCGTTAAGAAGATGTAGGCCGATCTTAGAAATTTATACTTTTGGGTAGAGATGAGGCGTGATGTTGTCGATTTCATGTCTAGATGTCTTGAGTGTCAGAGAGAAAAGGTAGAACATCAACATTTGGCATATATTTTGCAGCCACATTCCATTCCTAAGTGGAAGTGGGACACTATATCCATTGATTTTATTACCAAGCTACCCATGTCATCATGTCCTCATGATGCTATTATGGTTATTGTGGACAAGTTGTCCAAGGTGGTTTGCTTTTTACCCACAAGAGCTTCTTATATTGTTGCTTTGAAAGCACACGTGTTCATGGAGGATATAGTTCAGTTGCATGTGATACTTCATATGATCATTGCAGATAGAGATCCAATGTTTACTTTTGCACTGCAAACATCTCTCCAGTATATTTTGCGCGCACAAATCAATTTTAGCTTACTGTATCACCCCGAGACTGATGGTTAGATGGAGTGGGTGGATAAGATTCTTGAGGACATGATTTGCATGTATGTTGTGGATCAACAATTGAGGTTGGATGACTATTTGTACTTGATCAAGTTTGCCTATAATAATGGGTACCATAGTTGTCTTGGCATGTCTTATTTTTAGGCCTTGTATGGTTGATCGTGTTGTACACCTTTGAGTTGGGATCGTTTGGAGGACCGTGTGGTATTGGGTCCTTAGATGCTTCATGATATGAAGCAACATGTGGTTTGTATTAGAGAGCATCTAGTTACTGCTTACGATCAATAGAAGAAGTATGTTGATGCCCATAGGTTAGATCGTCACTTCTTAGTGGGTGATCGTGTGTTTTTGCGAGTTTGACTGCATAAGATCCCCATCCATTATGGGAAAGGCTCTAAGTTAGCACTATGTTTTGTTGGACCTTTTGAGATTCTTGAGAGGATTGGTCCTGTTTCCTATTTCTTGGTGTTGCCACCTAGCCTATCGTACATCCATGATGTTTTTCATGTTTTTGTGTTGAGACAATATATTCCCAATGTGACACATGTGACCTATGTTCTTGATTGGGGTGATTTATAGGTAGAGGACGAGAAAATTTCTTTGGAACCCATTTTCATTCTTCAGCATCAGAGGCTGACCCTCAAAGGTTGAGACATTGAGCAGGTAAGGGTCCAATGGGACTTGGGTGATGAAACTTCTGCTACTTGGGAGGATGCTTCATGGTTGAGAGTTTTGTACACCTATCTTTTTACAGGCTTTGAGGAGTAAGCCTATGCCCAGGGGGGAGGATGTAGTGCCCTATGGTTGCATTATGTTCCATGCTATTTTGATTCGAGTTAGATTCTTGTTATTATGTTGTGATTATCCACATGATGAGATGCATTCGATGATAGTACATTATTTTGGTTACTAGTATGATTGTTGATTTAGATGATTAGATTATGTTGTTGTTTACTATTTTGATCATATCTACATGATGATGTTGTTTGATGTGACGTGATACTTTATGACGATATCTAGTGTATCTTGTATTTGAGAATATTTGATTGATATATTATGATGATTATATCTGATTCCTAGTTATATTGTACCTTATATGCTATTGGACATTTCATTGTTGACTTTCACTGTTATATGCTCATATTGCCGTAAATGATTATTTAATGCATTATGTATAAATGAAATGTTTATTTAAATGAACTGTACATTGAGGATTAGAATATGGAATGACTAGTGTCGTGACATTCTAATACATACAAATGATCAGGTCACGAGAGTGTTAACGTTCTATTAGGCATATTTTATCATTATTATATGTGGTTCGACTATTTTTAGTGTGAGCAACGACACTTGATGTTTGCGTGTTTCAGTAAAGAGGTACCAAACACTATTTTGCTCGAGCTGCAGGTTTGAGCATGTTTTTATCCCTGAGAGTGGCACAAGAGATAGTTCATCGACCTTTGACCTTTCATGATTTAGCCAATATCTTCCCTGTATGGACAGTGTATCCATAATTGTTATATCATCCATCTGCTATGTGTCGGTAAATCCAGATTTCATATGCATATTGTGATAGACCAGTATATGTGTTTGTGGATTTAGAGTTCCCACAATTGTTGCAATTGAGTTAGAATTAAATACTGATTTTTAATTGTTTGGGGATTTAATTTTATTTACTAGCTTATAAGCCGTAGTTGAATTTGATTTTAAAGTCCTTTTGGCCTTTGGGGAAATAGTGACTTTATATTTGAGGAAAGAAGTCATTTTCGTCACTTTTGCATTTGGTAAATTTGGATTTTGCTCCAATTTGGTTTAGAGAAAATCATTGATTTTCTTGCTCTGTTTGATTCTTTTTTCTTATCCAAGTGGGTAGAAACTCATTGGATTAGTGTCGCGATTGCGAAACTTTGTGTGGAGATAATTTGACTTTCGTGAAGGATTCCACTTTCTTTCCACATTTTCATATTTGCTAATTGGTGTGAAGTAGGGCATCTCACATATTTTGATTTTCTTTGTTGTTTGTTTTGAAATAAAATGCTATAGATTCGTGGCTTGAAAATTAGCATTCCCCCACATTCTTATTGTTCTTTGTTACCTAGTTGGGTTTTTATAAACATTTCATATTTTGTAATTTGCAAATTTTGAATTTTGATGAGTTATGTCGCCCATTTTTCCATGTATGCCCAAAATGGAGACTTTATGGATATTTGTGATGTTAGGTGTATATAAGAAATCTGGTTTTAATTTCATGGCTTAATTCCGAGTTTCATTTTTGGGCCTTTTTGAGCTCACCTTGATTTACATGCTTTCCAGAATTGTTGACCGTCATGTTTGGTGTGTTTTGAATGTTGGAAGTAGTAGATTCCCATGATTGTAGTAAGATCATGTTATCAGAATGGATTGAGGACATTCCAGATATTAGTTATCGCAATCTGAACTTACCCTTTTGATGTAAAATAATGATTTTGGCACCTTTGTTGGTTTTGCCCATATTAGGTATTTTAGCATATTTTGTGGTTTGTGAGCTTTCCTCGCATCCTCGTGAGATGTTTGATGGATTATTTTAGAATCCAAGCTCTTGGCATAATGGCCAATTGAGTAGTTTGATATTTGTGGCTTTTATTGCATTTACTCGATTTCTTGCCTTGACCATTGGGAGTGATTTGTCTCCAATTATTGCCATTTGGGTGTGAGACCTTTTGTTGTGTGCATGTACGGTAGAGAACACATCTAGGAATGTAGTAGATCTATGCTCCTATGTTGAGGTCTAAGTGACCCGAGCTCTTGGCGAGTCCAATTGAGCATACCTTGTCTCTCATTTTTGTTCCATGACATCTCTTTGCTTTGTGTTTGTTGAGTATTTCATTTATACCAGTAGGTGTGGAGTAATGGGATGGAGTGACTCCTCAAGATGGGATAGGACACAAAGGGATCCTAGGGTTAACCCTTGGTGGACTTAATTATAAAAATTGATAACATTAAATAAAATAGGGTTAAAACACATAATAAAAGATAGATTGACATTGGTATTGTGGTCGTTCGAGTGATGTGGATTCAATACAGTTGTGGCCATTCGTGGATATTGAGCCTACATAGCCATGGTCATCTATGGATGTTGAGTTGGCATAGTCATGACTATCTGCAGATGTTGAGCTGACATATTAGAGCTTCCTTGATGATAGAAGGAATGCTCAAGACTGCACATGCTTCCATGAGCCGAGCGATTGTTGGTTCCCAAATCAACAAATTGGAAAGTTCAAAGAGTGTGCGAAGCTCTATAATTAAACCCTCTAACTGACTTAGACAAAAAATGGGATCAACCAAGTTTGCAATTAGAATCCCTTGCACGACGTAGGCGGGTACACCTTCACCAACTGAATCCTCAAGTTGATGCTTGTTATAACAGATTTGTATTCATACTTGTATCTTACTCCTAATCTCTATCTTAAAATGACACATACTCTCAAGATATATTGATTCACTAATTGATTTCTTGATTCCTCCTAACTTCTTAGTTATTTCTACTTTTACTTCTGTTTTACTCCTACAACTATCTTGATTATCTGACATCCTTTTGCTTCTATATATCTTCTCTTCTATTGATTCTTGCTTCTATTATTTTTTCTACTTCTACTATGTTCCTATTATTTTTTGAATAAAATTTATATGTAATGGACTCATGCCTTCTTCTCTTTTGGGCTACAAAGTC
Organism: Thuja plicata; assembly: GCA_018584345.1. Taxonomy (NCBI): domain Eukaryota; kingdom Viridiplantae; phylum Streptophyta; class Pinopsida; order Cupressales; family Cupressaceae; genus Thuja; species Thuja plicata. The sequence goes on along the minus strand of MU225773.1, from coordinate 1,122,990 downwards.
ACCCCCTTCCAGAGCCTACGTATAACTTTGTGAGACACTTTTTAAACTCATCACTTGGATGAATCTATCAACTAGTCTAACCTTCAATACTATTTAACTATTATTTGCAACAATAATCAGTTTGATTGAGTTTAACTTTTTCTTGAAAAGACCAATCAGATACGAAACATAAGGATAGAAGTCCCAAATGTATCTTATTTATGAAACTACCATGACAACAAATAATTCTTTCATACAAAGATTTAAGAAAGCATTCATTTACTTGAAATAAAAACCATAGAGAACAAATCTAGATAAAAAGATCTTCCATAACACAATTGAGATGAAAAAGTAATGATTTATATTGTTTAAAACTGAAAGTATTTGTAGATTGCATCTAATATTACTCAATATCCAAATATTACAAATGGAGTTCATAATATATGAAAAAATAAAGAGGTCATGCCTCTTCATCAAGTCTTTTGAACATAATTAACTAACTTAACATTAAAAAAACTTTTAAACTAAGAAGAAATTAATCTTCATCCAACCAAGCGTAAACGTAAAATAGATGTGCCTTGTACTTCTTTTCCTTGTAGGTGTCAGCATCGTGAATAGTAGTCCTTACCTCAAATTTGACCTCCATCATCTTTTCCAGATGTTGTGAAGCTCCATCAACTGACAGGCCATCATTCCTCACAGTGTCCAAGGCATCCTGCATTATTTGATTTCATTCTTCCATCTATATGTTTTGATCCCTTAAAACTCCATCTTTAGTGCACAATGCAGGAAATATCATCTTTATGGTGCTCTGGAATCCTTCATATTCTAACTCTAGACCCTCTTAGTACTTATCATGTTTGGTTGTGAATTTCTCAGTAAGAGAAATTAAATTGGTGTCAGAAGCTCTGTTTAGTTGCAGTCATGTAATTTTGCATCCAATCTATTCTTCAACCTCTGGTGCTCCATCATAGCCACATAATTCTCTTGGTGAGAAATCTAGAGAGCATCAAGCCACACCATTAAGCTTGCAAACCTTTTGTGGAGCAAAGTAGAAACTATCTCAAATTTGTAATCCTGCATCTTTGCCACCATCTATTGATAATCCTCTTACAACTTTTCATACTTATTATTTGACTCTTCATCATCACCAGAGGTAATCCTCATGTTGGTATCCCTCAAAGAATTATTTAAGCAATGATATTTCATATTTCAACTTGAAAGTATTCCTCTCCTTTATCAACTATTTTATTTGAGCCCTAATCGACTTGGAAATGTTAACACCAATGTTTGTTGTCATAATTGAGCCAACCTCTCCCACTTTAAGGGTCATCATATGACCAAATGCTTTCTCAATGTTTATTATCTTTGGCTTTTATTAGGAGGGTAAATTACCAAAATCATCATGGATTCTTCTCCTAGATAAAATCTCGATCCAATGTAAATTTCCTTTACTCCTTCAATAGTTAACTTATACTATTTATCATCACTATGTAGAAAACTATCAAATACTAGAGCTACACCTAGATCCCACCTAGGGAATACCATAATCCTTGCCTCTTGCAGTATTTTCTTTCCCTTGTCCAATATCATAACACTAATCTCAGGTTAATATCCATCTTCAATCTGTTCAATAATTGTTTCTCATTGTCTGGGGCGATGGTAGAGATTCACTCCTTCAAACTTTTAACGTTACAGTTCTACAAAAAGCTTTTGAATTCTTCTGATTTCACAAATGGATTATCAGAAACAAAAGACTCATAGGCAAAAAGCCTAACATCTTCATCAACTTTCAACTTTGTGGCTACTCTTTTTCCCTTGTCTGGTATTTCCATGTACTCATCAATTGTCATCCTTGGGACCTGTTGAAACTGAGGTTGTTCCTTGTCTTCTCCATCAAACTCCTCACTAGATGATATGTATTCTATGTGTTGCATCTCTTTCATGTTTTGTTCCTATTCTTGATTATATTTTTCTACTGCCTCCTCAGCCTCCCAATCCTCCAAGTTTTTGAAAATATCCTCTGCAGGAAAGGGAATGTGTTCATATCCACTAAGGCTTTTATTCCTTCTTGCATAGTTGATATAACCCTCGGGATCATACCCCTTTCTTGGATCAGCCTCCTTGAACTTGCATTATGCCAATACCTTGTCTCTAATGAGATCATAAGCTTTTGTTGAAATAATAGTGAAGTCATAGAAATATAGTGTGCCTGGCATAAAGGATTGCTTTCGAGATGAAACTAAATGCATGAAATTGGAATACTCTAATTGCCTAACAATCTCCAAGTATGCAATCCTATCAGGAACTATCTTGGCTAATTTATATGGTACCCCTTCAAAACCGAATGCCCTAATCATAGTGAAATCTTTATGAACATACCAGTCCCCCCAGTTGTGACTTATTATCTTCCTCTCATCAAATTCCTTTGGTCTCAGAAACCTCTTAATTTTCTTAGAAATAGAATAATCACAAGGATGATTATACATCCTATAAATTGTCCTTACAAACAACTCCACAAAATGAACATAATGGGATCCCATGAACCTTGATCCCAGATAGAAGTCAAAAATTGTATTGATAATGACTCTCCCTCCTTGCCCACTTGTCTGATTCTTAACCCTTCTGGCCACATGCCCACCTCTTGACCATAAAAGAGTATCATATGCATTAGGACATAATAATGCCTAAAATAAATGTGTTAAGGACCCTTTTTGATAGATCTCAACCCAATAAATATCATTCTAGCGATATACTCTGCATAATTGAATGATCTAGGATTATGACACTGGACATCTGCTGCAATTACCATTGGAGAAATGTACACGAAGTTTGGGGCTTCAGTTCCTGTCACCTACCCTGCTGAGTAGTAAGTATATTTCATGTATGGCTAAAATAGGTCAACACTAAATGGAGGGCCATCTTCATCATTGAGAGGGATCAATTTCCCATCTGATTTGGGTCTATGCAGTGGTAATATTTGTTCCTTGTAGGTTGTATCCAACCTTGCATACTCATTCTCTAGGTCTTGAGATTTATAGGATAATCTAGCAAATCATCTAGACCAAATACTTCAACCACTACATTTTTAGATATATAGACAAAGGGCTCTCCCTGCAAGTTGCATATGGCCTTCTTCTCAATGTCTATAGTGTTTTGCAAGCAATTTTAGGAGGAAAATATTTAAAAAAAGGTTTGGAACCACGAGTCTCCCTAAATTTGTTTTCCACGAGTTACAAATTAGCTAGTTATAAGTTCTTTGAGCATAGTGAAAGATAAATAATTCATATCCCCTCACATTAGTCCATATTTCCCCTACTTCCTTATATCTATCCTCAATCTTGTCTCCCTTAGGTTTGTTTTGCGCAGATTTTCTTGAATTTGGTCCTGACCCTTCTATTTGGTCTAACATATCCTGATGCAATTTTCTTCTAGGTGTCGATTTTGTTTCAGTTTTTTGCTTCTTACTATTTTATTTTCATCCTTCTTATGTCTCTTTCCTTTTGAACTAATACTAGGGCTTTCTATTTGTGCAATTGAAGTATTTCTTAGAAGAACTGTTCACATATATTGGGAAGAATACCTACTTGAGGATGATTGGAGAATGCTGCCTTTTCTCCGTTTTTGAATTTCTTTGGCTTCTCTTCTCCACAACGTTTTCTCTCAGAGATTTTATTTTGATGAAACTTAATCCGATCAATTTTTTTTAGAGCAATTGTTCATGTGAGCCATTAATGTTTGTATAATCAGTCATCAATGCTTTCATATTTTGACATTAGAAATGTCGAATTGACATATGCTATCATCGTTGAAACCCTCTTAGTGATATGTCGATATGATCTTCTTATTGACACCAATTTATAGCTTGGTTTACTAAATCAGTGAGTCTACTAAAGAGTCCCTTTGATCTATTGTGCCTTTTGAAATCATTCTCTCCATCAATATAACTCTCATCGATCTAATTTGCTTCTCTAGATAACCCTCTATTTTTAATTACTTTATCAGGGAGACAAACATTACATCCTTCTGATGAATATTTCAACAAGAAACTCTCTTTTTTCTATGGGAATACATTTCAGAATAACTTACATCGATCATTCTTTAGAAAAATCCATAAGCTCATCATTAGCACAACTTCGTCTTTCGGAAAGCCCTCAAAATTTTACTCTGATATCATTAGTTCCTCTGATAAGTTTTATTGCCAAGACTCAAGAAATACTCCTCCAATCACAATGCTCAATAATGATATCAGTGTAGCTTACACTATCAGAAGAATCATTTTAGAAACATATTGGTGATTATAGTTTCTCTGACGAGAGTTATCGGTGTCACTTTTGCACCCGATGAGCTTTTCATCCAAAATTTATCGTGACTATTTTGCATCGCCAAGACCTCTTCTGATAAATGATGATGAAGATACTTTTCCTTCTTCATCGATGGAACTAATGTAAGCTTTCTACGATATGTATTTGATCATAATCATTAGAGTAACTTGTGGTATTGGGCCCATAATTATTCCTTGCTGTGATAACTATAGTTTCCCCAATGAAAAATCATTGGTGAAACTCTTGTCGATAATATTTTTCTTTATCTCCTTTTGCGATGGCACATCTCATTGTTGGAACATATGACGATGTATCAATATCCTTTACTTATTCCAATTGTCGAAAAGAAAATTAAATATCCCCTTGATGTAGTTCAAATAAATGTCATTGGGGTAACATGTGTGATCAAAGTGATCTTTCTTCTCTATTCCAATGGTGTTCGTTCCTCCGATAAATATTTCATTGGTGAATCCTCTGTCAATGCGTATTTCACTCTCACTTTCCTTTGTTGGTCTAAATTTCATGAGGCTGGGCCGATGACCAATATTTATTTCATGGGATACTTTCCTTCATTCAATTCTCTTGTCGACGAAACAAACATGTCACTTCTCTGATACAATAAAATAATTGGTATAACTTCTATTATCGACCCTATCTTAATTTTCTCTTCCAATAGCCTGTGTTCCTCTGATATCTGCTTGTCTTTCCACATCCTCGATGACTCTATCGGGGTAACACATAAACTAGTTTGTTGGGTTCCCCCGATGACACCTTATGTGCAACTCACTTATTTATGCATTTTCTTGATCAGTGTAAAATGATCCCCTTTCTCCAATATGTCAAGTCCTGCTACATGCACAAATTGAGATCAGAGGAAATTGCACAATGTTTCCCTGATGAGTGGTACTTCTTATGAATTCAATGTATGACTAGTATTAGAGATGTCGTATGGGTAGTGACAGGAATGTTTATGAATTTTATACTTGGAAGGTCAGACTAGTGCTCACATGTGTGCAGAGATTATTTTAAGAAAATTTCAGTAGCTTCAACCTATGTAGGGATCAAGTAAAAAAGATTGGTGATGACCAATGAACAATGACTATGAATGAGGGAAATTCAGGGACACTTAATGTTATTTTGACTCCTAGGAAACACTAAATTTTGTCAAAATTTAAGGATCCAATGACGATGACACTCCATTCTTGAGTCTTGAAAGTATACCTTGTCTACTTTTGAGTAGTGATCTTGATCTAATTTCATTATGATATCTACATTCATGTGATTGCATTGGGATCTTTGTACTGTCCTCTGAGTTTATGCACTGATTGGCATGCGTGTTAGCCATCATTTGGTGTGTGTGTGTGTACCATGTGTTTGTGGTCGGGTGACTATCTCCATTAGCATGGTGGGGTGGGCCCGAGGATACCACGTGGTTGGGTGACATTGTATTTTACCACTTATGGGGACCAATGTATAGGTGGTAGACTTCTTTTAGTGATGGATGTTTTAGCATGATGTGCTGTTTCTATCCCTCTTTACTCATTCTATACTTTTCTTATGTGAGATAAGTGTTATTGCTTTTAGTAGTTGATCTTGAGTGTTTACTACCTCGATTGTGGGTATCTAGTACACCCCGGTGTAGAAAAAGCCTTATATTTTAGCCATATGGTGGTGTTAGCAAGCCTACCCTATTATGAGTATGAGAGAACCCCATTCAGGAAGGTTTCTAGTTCATTTTGGTATTTTAATGCAGGGCAACCTAGCTCATCTCTTATTTCTTTTATCGCATATGTTAATTCTTTTGATGCATATGCCTAGTCTTTTAGCACATATGCATGATCGTTTAGCACATATGCAGAACAAAGTAGCACATTTGCACTTTATTCTAGTGCATTTATTTTACCAAATGAGCCCATCTGTGACAATTTTATGTTCTACTGGGTCTGTGTAAAAATAGATTTCATATTTAGATTCCTTATGTTTCTAGGATGGTTTTCAAGTATTTACATCTCGTTTTTCGTTTATGTATAATGATGTTAGGCTCACTTTTTTATTTGGGCTTAAAACGAACCTTGTTTTGGATTGCATTGAGGATTAACTTGTCTCCTTGATTGATGACCGTTGATGATGGTCCAATCTTATCTCGTAAGGTTCGTGGATGTGGTCCAGACTCTCATATGGTGGCTTGAACATGACTTAGCCATTCATACTTGTATTGGGGTTGTCTTGGGACCCTTGGAAGTACGTTTGAGTCCTCTGCTTATGTACGATTGTGTGATGATCTTGAATTGCTTCTTGTGGTTGCATCTTTGTTTATCCTTCATGGTTATATTGCACTTATGCACTTGAGTTTGTTTAGTCCTTTAAAAAATTGTTCTATGCATATTTTAACCCTGAGTTCCGAGTGCTCCTTGGTGGGGCATTACACCCTATTCCTAGGATTGGGGTGAATGACTTTCCCTATTCCCTACACTTTCTGAAGAATTCAGTTGTAGACTATAACCAATCTCTTAATTAATATGTCTCTCTCTTTGTATCAGTGCCACCTATTCCATCACACATAAAAGAGATAAATTATTGTGTAGAAAGGAGTTTGACTAAGTCAAACCTAAGTTTTGGAAACCTTGAAATATAAATGAAACATGCTTGAAAGGAAAGTCTGTTAATATATAGAAGAGGGTAGATCTGAGAACAAAAGTGTCTTATACCTTGATGATGCAATGCTCTTTGAATGTGATCATAAGTGTTGATGCAATAACATGACTATAAAAAACCAAAAAGGAAATCATAAAAGACATGCTTGCATGAAGGTCATTGAAGTTTTCCATAATGAAGAATATATGGTGGGATGAAATGCCTTGAATTCTTAAAGTTAAAAACTCCAATTGTAATTGAGTGATTGCTTGTGGATGTCAAAATGAGGGACTGTAGCTTTCTTATATACCTCTCACATCATTTCAAGATGAAAAACTTGAAGAAGGATTATGTAGACTTGAAATCCCCACTAAAACCAAGTTACCATTAAATGATTTTAATTTGGGGCCAAACATTGGGGAATGGGAAACTTGGTCACCCTATTCTCGAGGATGGGGTGACTAGGTCACCCTATTCTTCAGAAATTTGGTTCGGAACTGAGACTATAGGTCCTATTTGGAGAGAAAGTGTTGGAATGACAAGAAAAATTGAGTTGGGTTGCTGAAAATTAATGTGAGAGGCCATAATAGCTAAAATAGGGCCTATCCAAGAAAGAAATTACATAGGGATGCATTTTACAATGCTACAATATGTATCCAAATTTTTCAACTATGAATTGGATGAAAAACTACTTGATCCATCCTATGTAGGTATATTGATCTTTGACAAACATTGTTGAATGTCCCTATGATGTTACTCCTCATGTCTCATCCTCTTTTACCCATTTCTTGTCTTCATGTCATAGTACTCAACAAAATATATGTCACAAAAAATGGTAGGGCTTAGTGCATTATATTTAGGGGAACAACACACCATTTCATCCTCTTCTCGTTGGTGTATATATCTTGTTCTTCTTCTAATATTTTTGCGCATCCCTTTCCAAAAATTGACTTTCAATGTCTTCAAAGCTAAGCTAATTAAAGTCTCATCATTTTTTGAATTACTTCCTTCTGCACTATATAGATTAGATCATATTGCGCCCAATTATTGATTTGTTCTTTTCAAAGTCTTCAAAAACATTTGTCATAGACTCTCTTAGAGTGGATTTAAATTCTCTAGCCAACTCTTTATTTTCAATCCTAATGACTTGTTGAACACACTCTAGATGCTGAGGGGGGGGGGAGGGGTTGAATCAACATAAACCAAAAAGACACTAACTAACTTAAATATTCACCTCATCAAATAATAAGCAAGTAATGAATAGAACCAATAACACATGAATACCCAAATTTTATACATGTAAACCCAAACTGGGAAAAACCATGGTGAGCACTTGTCCACAAAGAATGATTCACTGATGTATATAGTGTGATTACAAAATATGGTAGGAGATCACTGCTCTATACTTGCAACTAGAGGCTTACTGCCAATACAACAATGAATACAGATAGGAGCTCACTGCTTCAGATTTGCGAACAAAGGCTCACTACCAAAGTAGAAAGATACAACAAAAAACTTGTGCATCCAAGACTCGCTGTCTCAAGGATAAGGTACATACAACTCTTTACAATAGATAATGAGAGATACTCCTAATAATTCAGCCGATTTACACAATACTGACAACATCAACAACACACTGTTACTGCCTTTTCTTCTTTACCACTATCACTAAATCTGCCCTTCTGATTGTAGATCTTCACTGGTTTGGTCACAATCGCCTTGCTTCACTCTTACATTTTTCTAAAGCACAAACTATATGATATTACAATTTCAGTTACAAGTTAGCCAAGGCAACATCAAAATGCAATAAGGTCCCATGCCAGAAGCATTCAGACCAAAACATAGAATGGACCCAACTAGATAAGAGATAAAAATTAAATGCATAAGTCACATATAGCACGAACCCATCCGAATAAGAGATAAACATTAAATATATAACTTAGAGCTAAATCAGGAAGGGTGATCCACTCCAAGAGAGAGAGGGGACCATGAACACGCTACACACAATATGATGCTAGATCTACAATTACTAGAACAACTTTGCCATCTCAAATGTGTAGTCACATTTCCCAAAGAACCACTTAACATGCCAACTGAATCCAGACCTCCACACGCCATGTCTAAAGCCATGACACTTTCCAACAGTCCACATCAGAAGCCATCACAACACAATTTTAGACTAGACCAAAAACTAATGATAACAACAACACTTGAAAACACTATTAATGGAACACTAGAAACAAAAGTCGAAACACTAAAAAACATCACAACCAATACCAAAACTTGAATATTGTACAAAACTTGTATATCTTCATTCTTGATATATGGAACAAAATCCTTCTAGAAAGCATAATTGTAGCACTATCATCTTCAACAACATAACTTTGTTACTAAACAACGAACATACACATAAAACTAGGACTTTAGAACCTAGGAAAGTAACTCTAAAGCACTAAAAACAATCTCCATAATACATCCCTATCTTCCACTATTCTATAGCACTGAATACATACTTGTCTTCTACATAATACATACATGTCTTCCATTGTTTTGTAATAACTTGTCTTCCACTGACCTTCAATAGCACAAACATGCCCAACACAATCTTCTTCAAATATAGAGACTTTCGGACAATAGTGTTTGAGATAACACAAACAACTCCTAAACACAATGGTTGACATCAATGACAAGAGATAACCAAACATATATTTATAACATGACCTCCAACAAGTGGGCTCCATCATTTCTATAACCTATAACTTCTTCTTTTCTCTTTTCCCTTTGCAAGTACTTGATTTACCTATAAAGTTTTTTGCATGAATCGAGATCACCACACACTCATAGGATAGTAGAAAACATGGATGTAATACCATTGTGATTTCCCATCTCAGATTTATAAAAGATAATAACATATTTGAAAATACAATTGATAAATTAAAAAAAATACATAAAAAACATCAAATAAAATAACATAAAAAACTTGTACAAATGACATATATTTACCAAAACTTTATATTGATATAGTTCTAATTTTTGCATCAAGATAAATTGTTATAACAATCATTACAACAAATAAAACTACTAACATAAAACACACACGCTAAACAACTAAACTTTCTGACAAATTTGTGAAGCTCCAATGCATTCTCTAAGTTAGAATGCCCTCAAGAATCAAAGAGTTTTATTTCTTTGATTCTATTAACCAACGGGATTTCATCTACTAATCACAACCTCATATTTGTTTTGGTCAAGAAAAGATATCTTGAACACGAAGTGCTCTAGCAGATAAAAAGGGACATAACAATAAATGATTGGAAAACAAAATATTTTTCCAAATTGTATATGTTGCACACCTAAAAGATAAAACAAGTATGCCTAACATTATATTGGTGCTAAGGCCCAAATTTGAATTTTACAATTTTTCCTAACCTACATCGGTTCCCAGGTCCAAATTTGAATTTTACACATTACATATAAAGTCAACCCTAAAGACCTTACAAAATTCATTTTTTTGGGTTTCTCCTTGTAATGTAGTGGGAATGAGATTCACTAAATTATGGAAACTAAGAATAATACTCATTCACATCAACATACATTAAATAATAATAATAAATATTCCCAACTTCAAACCCTTGTGAGATCTTGGTGCATTGGTTGATTGATTTATTCTTTGTTTTCACTTTTGACATGATTAGATAAGATAGAATGAGAACATACCCAAGAGCTAGGTGTTTTGACAAGAAACAACATAAATAAGAAGATACAAAACTATAAATTAGAACATAAACTTGCATATGGAAATAGGATGTCTAGAGAGGAACACATGTCTAAAATATTGGGCTCAAAACACGAGGACTATGGAGCTAGGTGCCATAGTCCTAAAAAGTGTTGTGTAAAAAAGTATGATATATGATCTCAAAAGCCTGTAGTCTATCTTCTCTCAAAAGTTTAGTCATAAAGTGTTGAACATTGTTGTGACTACAACATAGTCTAGGGTTTTTCACATGTTCTAAACTGAGACTATGTACATTTATCTGAACTTTCTAGATCTACAATTCGCTGTCTTTATTTAGGTGCTTCACATCACATGACTCATGCCATAGATCTTGAGCTTACATGTGTGATAATTGTGTGAACATGCCATATAACTTGAGCTTCCATTTGTGATAATCACGTGAAGTGAGCAACTCAATGCGTTGGAGATGATGTGGAAGTGAACACAAAAGAAAAAATAGGAACTTATAATGTAGCTAACAACCCCAAATAATGGACAAAAACAAAATTTTCAATCCTCAAAACCATTTAAAAAAAAAACCAAATGAAAGAAACTATTGAATTCAAACTAGCTGAGTTGTCAAAAAATAGAAAAAATATTCAGAGAGTACCTTGACCATGTTGGAAGGAGGGAACAATGAGAAGGGTGAGGGAGGGGGTGAATCAATGTTCTACCACTTCTAACTTTATTATTCAGATTCACAAACCACTTAACACGTATAAGGAAAGACAAAGTGTAAGAACATAAAGCAAATAAAAATTACACTATAACACATGGATTTATATCCTGGAAATCCTATTAGGGAAAAAAAAATGATGGAGACGGAACCCACAAGACTATATTTTGTAGAAATATTGTCTTACAATGATTTGGGAATGCACTTGCATTCATACACACTTCCTAGAGCTCACTACTCAATTATAATAAGATAGGGCTACAACCCTTTAGAAGAAGGCTCATTGCCTTACAAGATCACAACAATGATCACAAGAATCTTTTGAACTACTAGAATAACATCTACTAATGCCTAGTTATAGTTCCATATAAGCTCATTACTCTGACCTGATACACTTTTCCTTTGGATACCCTGTAACTCTGTTCTTCACTATCAAATTATCAGATATCAACTTCTTGCATCAAAAACCTTCACATAAAACCTTGCGCACTTCTCAAATGCATCAACTATACTTTCAAACCCTAATACATCGATCTTATAGGTCAACAACCAAAAATTTGATCTCTCAATGTCAGCTCAAAAACATTCTAGGAAAATGTGAATCGTGTTGACTAAGTCGACCAAGTCCACAATTCAAATTCACTTCAGACCAAAATAGACATACACATGCATCTATACATGTTTACTTCACCTTTTGAACATAAAATTAAGCACAAAAAATGTTTTACCAAGTTCACAAAAAGATTTTTCCACCATGTCGGTTGTTCAGACTATCAAACACAAAAACTGATGTACATATCCATCTATCTTTCACACCATATACCACCGAACCTTCAAATTCTGGAATAAACACCTACATACATCCAAAATACTTCCCTTATGTCCACAACCAAAGATGTAAACTTGGAAGAGTTCATCATACCTCTTACTAAATACTAGCAGAATACCCTGTTCTTCATTTCCACACTTAATCAATTTCCAATCTGACTTTTGGTCTGTTCTCCCACTTCAATGTGCATGTAAAATTAAAGTTTAGTTGCCATCAATGAATACATCCAAGCATCTATACAGTGTCTCTTTCCAACAGACCACACTAAATATCCTTGAAGAAACTTTTTTATGATATAATTTTTTTGTCTAAAAATACTTCCATTTGCAAAATTTGTGTGGGTTTTAAAAAAGGCATATATTAGGTACTTCTTAGAACACTAGGATCTTAGATGATAGAATTTGGTCCCTACATGTGACCACATTGCAGGGTGAAAAATTTGGGCCCTACGGGCTGAGTGCATCTTGATATACAAGAGTTTGGAAGGTTACCTTTGCCACACAAAGTCTCCTTAAGTCAAGCTCCAAGCATAAAGCATGAGCACACATAACGCAATGATTGGTCTTCTTCAAATCTATTGTTCAGAGGGAGTTTTTTAAGGTTGTGTCCTTGGAAAACATTATAAGGATCCTTTTCCTAAGTGTATAGCCACATGTTCTTTATCACTAACCTCGTTTCATTTATACCTCCTTAATTTTTAGGGGCTAAGTATGCACTCACTTTTATTGATAACTTTTCCCAGTGGAAATGGGTGTAGTTTTTGAAGTATAAGTGTAACGCCCCGCCAGGGAACCCTAGGATGTGTATTGTACTTCTTCTTTTTTATAACCTTCTCTTAATATTTGGCATCTCCTTTCTCAATTATACAACTATTCCACAATTGTAATTCCACTATCATTTATCATTCCTATAGACCTTCTTATCTAACAATAACATTTATCTTGACATAAACAAAAGTTCATTCATAAACCAATCATTTCATAATATTCCTTTATAGTCAATTATCTAAGAGAACATACTTATCATATCAATATAAGCTAGGTCCTTATTCACAAAACAAGAGAGAACTATAAGAATGAATTTTCATTCAAAAGATAACTTACTTTATTAAAAGATAGCATCAGAGGAAAACAAATGACAAATTCCACATTATTTTAATATTTGTGGCATATACAAGTAAGAACATAAATTTTCCCTTCATTTCACCTAGAAATACCCATTCCTATTACATTGATTCACCCTTCATATATTTCATTACATTACCCAACAAGGGATTTCAATAAATAAATACATTAGAATTACAATTCACT
>MU225773.1:1065604-1106975 GCA_018584345.1 Thuja plicata | reverse complement strand
TCATGTATATAAACCAAATTCTATTAAATATTCTAAGAATATAATTCATTAGGTAACATTCAGATCATTTGCAAATTATCATTAGGATGAACATATTATCCAACATATTTTGAAAGCATCTCATCATGTAATCAAATAAGAGAAAGCATAGAGTTCAAGTATGATGTCACTAGGGTATAATAACTCGTAATTCAAAGTAATACTAATTAATTATAAAACAAGGGTTGGATTGAATCCATAATATGATCCATCAGATGATTTGGGTTAATCCCTAATTAATAGTTATCATCACAATTGTACATAAAATCCTACAAGGATGTTAAATATGATTAGGTAAATCATAAAAAGAACCTAATCTTTATGACGATTTGAATAACATATATACACCCTCCTGAACATAGTCATAAAAGTATCTTAATCAACTTAATTCATGCTAGTGTACTCAAACCATCAAAAAGGAAGTTCCTCACACAACAACATATCAAATTGTTTCATAACACAATGTTCCTAAAATATCATGAACACATAGTTGGCATCACTACTCAAAGAGAAATATACATCAAACACTTAAGTGGATATGAGATAGATTGGACTACTAACTTCAATCAGAATCATTAATAGAGAATAAAAGTCTCAAACTTCCAACAGGCATAATCAGGTTTTGTGAGGGTTGGAGGGGCATTACAATAAGGATGAGGTTCTTCATTTTTTCATTACCTTCCTAGGATTTGCGGAGTAGTAAGGTCTTTCTCCCTGGAAGATCAACATTGACAATGGGGGGAATATGTCAAGAAGGCATTTTAAAGACTTTTGTAGTGATTGAGATATACTTTATCAACACATAGTCCCATACACTTCTCATCATAATGGGTTGGATGAGAGAAACAATAGGAATTTTCAAGAAATGGCCAATCATATGCTTCAGTCTAGGTCCATGGCTGAATTTTTTTGGCCAAAGGCTATCAATTGTGCCAACTACATTCCAAATCATATGCCTCACAAGGCAATAAAAAATATGACTCTTAAAGAGGCTTGGCCTCATTTCAAGCCTAAGGTTCTCTTCTTTAGAGTATTTGGTCTTTTTGCATGCACATTCATTCCACATAGCAGGCACAAAACAACATAGAAGAAGAGTCAACAATTTATTTCTTTTTGGCTATTTCGAGGATGTAAAGGTTATCATTTGTTCAATCTTGTCACTTGTGAGATTTATTTTCATTGTGATGTTCATTTTGATGATTCCTTCACTCTAATAAATTATCCATCATATGCCTCTTCGACACTTCTTCCCAGCTCTTCTTTAGAGGATTTTTTTCTTCAAATAGATGATGATAATGCTTTTATTGATGATCTTGATCTTGTTGCTGAGGTTTCTTCACCCCTTCCTCCAACACTCACTTGGCCTCCTTGGAATCATATTCTTTTTATTGAGGTTAGTTCTCTTGCGGGTGATCCCATAACTACTTGTTGCACTTGTTCCTAGATTCCAAGTATTAGTCTTTTGAGTCATGTAGTTTCTATTGATCTAAAAAAGTTTTTAGACGCTTCAAGTGTTCGAAAGTTAGATGGTGCTATGATTGAGGAGTATTCTTATTTGATGAAGAATCATACATTGGATCTTGTTTCCCTTTGTAAGGGAATAAAGTTGGTTTTGTGCTAGTGGGTTTATCGTACCAAGTTTGAACTTGATGGTTCTATTTGCAAGCACAAGGCTCATTTTATTTCTAAGGGGTTCTTTTAGGATGAGGGAATTTACTATCCTAAGACCATTTCTCTTGTGGCTGATATGGATTCCATTCATCTTGTACTTTCTATTGTTGCATCCTAGGGTTGGTCAATGTATCAGATGGATGTGAAGAGTGATTTCCTGCATGGTGATCTTAAGGATGAGATCTATATGGAGCAGTCACCAAGATTTGTGTAGGACCCTTCACTAGTTTGCAAGCTTTGATATTTCTTGTATGCTTAACACATAGTCGTCTTGATATTTCCTTTGTATTTGGTATTATTGCATATTTCTCTCAAGATACTCATGAGAGTCACACAAATGTAGTCAAACATATTTTGAGGTACGTTCAAGGCACTACTCAATTTGGCAATCATTACATAGCATAAGCTTTTAATATTGCGGGCTTCACTGACTCTGGTTGGGCTAGTAATGTTGATGATCAAAATTATACTTCGATATTTATTTTTGTGTCTTGGTTCTAGTTCAATTGCATGATCTTGCAAGAAAAAAATGGCTTTCATTATCATCAATAAAGGTTGAGCATCAAGGAGCAGTCTTGTCCAATCAGGAGGATATTTGCTTCAACAATTAATGACCGAGTTAGAATTCCCTTCTAATCATCCCACTACTCTTTGATGTGATAATCATAGTGTTATTCATATTTATCACAACCTAGTGGAACATCAACACACTAAGCATAATGACCAAGTTAGACTTTCCTTCTAATCATCCCACTACTCTTTGATGTGACAATCATAGTGTTATTCATATTTATCACAACCTAGTGGAACATCAACACACTAAGCATATTGATATCATCACACTTTTCATTCAACAAATCATTCAAAATGATGTTCTTGTTATTGAGGTTAGTTCTCTTGCGGGCGATCCCATAACTACTTGTTGCACTTGTTCCTAGATTCCAAGTATTAGTCTTTTGAGTCATGTAGTTTCTACTGATCTAAAAAAGTTTTTAGATGCTTCAAGTGTTCCAAAGTTAGATGGTGCTATGATTGAGGAGTATTCTTCTTTGATGAAGAATCATACATTGGATCTTGTTTCCCTTTGTAAGGGAATAAAGTTGGTTTTGTGCTAGTGGGTTTATTGTACCAAGTTTGAACTTGATGGTTCTATTTGCAAGCACAAGGCTCATTTTATTTCTAAGGGGTTCTTTTAGGATGAGGGAATTTACTATCCTAAGACCATTTCTCTTGTGGCTGAGATGGATTCCATTCATCTTGTACTTTCTATTGTTGCATCCTAGGGTTGGTCAATGTATCAGATGGATGTGAAGAGTGATTTCCTACACAGTTTTCTTAAGGATGAGATCTATATGGAGCAGTCACCAAGATTTGTGTAGGACCCTTCACTAGTTTGCAAGCTTTGATAATTCTTGTATGCTTAACACATAGTCGTCTTGATATTTCCTTTGTATTTGGTATTATTGCATGTATTTGGTATTATTGCATATTTCTCTCAAGATACTCATGAGAGACACAAATGTAGTCAAACATATTTTGAGGTACATTCAAGGCACTACTCAATTTGGAAATCATTATATAGCATAAGCTTTTAATATTGCGGGCTTCACTGACTCTGGTTGGGCTAGTAATGTTGATGATCAAAATTCTACTTCGATATTTATTTTTGTGTCTTGGTTCTAGTTCAATTGCATGATCTTGCAAGAAAAAAATGGCTTGCATTATCATCAATAAAGGTTGAGCATCGAGGAGTAGTCTTGTCCAATCAGGAGGATATTTGCTTCAACAATTAATGACCGAGTTAGACTTCCCTTCTAATCATCCCACTACTCTTTGATGTGATAATCATAGTGTTATTCATATTTATCACAACCTAGTGGAACATCAACACACTAAGCATAATGACCGAGTTAGACTTTCCTTCTAATCATCCCACTACTCTTTGATGTGACAATCATAGTGTTATTCATATTTATCACAACCTAGTGGAACATCAACACACTAAGCATATTGATATCGTCACACTTTTCATTCAACAAATCATTCAAAATGATGTTCTTAGTTTGGAGTATTTTCCTATAGTGTAATAGGTTGTGGGCATCTTCTCTAAACCTTTGGCATCTCCTCACTATCTTTTGTGGAAAGTGATGTTAGGGGTGAAGGAAGTTGTCCTTGGGGGGTCTTGATGAGTCCTCCATCCCTCATTTTTCCTTCGAGCATTTTTCCATTTTCTATCTTTTGGAGGAGTTTTTTGTGACACCATTTTTATCCTTTTCTTCATTTGTGAGAGATTGCATCACTGCATTGTAGTTGTGTATGTGTACCTATCATGTCCTTGTTTTTGGGACCCTTCTTGCATATCATATTGCATAATAATCTCCCTGAGTTTCACTTAAGAGGTGGGGGGGGGGGGGGGTATTTGTGTATGCTTAATTTTTTACTTAGGTAGTTAATATAATACTTTATTACATTTTAGTTTCTATTAGTTGCACTTTATTTAGTTGCTTCAAAAATTAATGACCGAGTTAGAATTCCCTTCTAATCATCCCACTACTCTTTGATGTGATAATCATAGTGTTATTCATATTTATCAAAACCTAGTGGAACATCAACACACTAACCATATTGAGATATTCACACTTTTCATTCAACAAATCATTCAAAATGATGTTCTTAGTTTGGAGTATTTTCCTATAGTGTAATAGGTTGTGGGCATCTTCTCTAAACCTTTGACATCTCCTCACTATCTTTTGTGGAAAGTGATGTTAGGGGTGAAGGAAGTTGTCCTTGGGGGGTCTTAATGAGTCCTCCATCCCTTGTTTTTTCCTTCGAGCATTTTTCCATTTTCTATCTTTTGGAGGAGTTTTTTGTGACACCATTTTTCTCCTTTTATTCATTTGTGAGAGATTGCATCACTACATTGTAGTTGTGTATGGGTACCTATCATGTCCTTGTTTTTGGCACCCATCTTGCATAATAATCTCCCCAAGTTTCACTTAAGAGGGGGGGGGGGGGAGGGCATTTGTGTATGCTTAATTTTTTACTTAGGTAGTTAATATAATACTTTATTAAATTTTAGTTGCTATTAGTTGCACTTTATTTAGTATTGTTTAGTGTACATTTAAATTTTTGTATGTAGTAGTTTGATAATGGTTATTTCTACCTCTTCATACCTCTACTTATATAAAAGTGCAGTATCATGAATTGTACTCACATACAATTTCTTGCTTACCTAGGCCCCATTTTAGCATTGGTGGCCTTCCTCATATGTTTCATCTTATCACACTTTGATTTCACACATATTTCTTGCATCCCCATACAAAATTAGACCCCCAACCCAAATTTGAACCATTTTTGGCAGTCAGGGGTGGCTAATTGGGTATGGGGCGAGTTGGGTTACCCCTAACCCCAAAAAATGGCTCCAAATTTGGATCAGAGAATGGTCTTGTGGTTTTAGCAGGATCCCCAAATCCATGTCAGCCTCCATCGAGTTTTGCACCTCAAAATAGATTAGAGAGGTATATAAGCAAGGCTACCTCCCCCATTTTTGTAATCCATCTCATCTCATGCATTTAAGATATCAAGCAATCAAGCATCCAAGGAGAAACTAAGCATTCAAGGCATTTCATCCCACCATATTCTTCATTGTAGAAATATTCAACAACCTTTATGAAAGCATGTCTTTTATGATTTCCTTTTAGTTTTTTTTTGGATTCATGCTATTGATCCAACACTTGTGATCCCATTTCAAGAGCATTTGCACCATCAAGGTATAAGACATATTTTTCTTAGATCTACCCTCTGCTACATGTCAACACTCTTTCCTTTTGAGTAAATTTCAATTCAATTTCATGGTTGATTCCAAAACTAGCGTTTGACCCACACAAACTCCTTTCCATAATATTTTCCCTATTTTTCTGTGTGTGGGTGATAAGTGGCACCTATGTAGAAGGAGCTACATACAAAGTAGATCAAGAGCTACAGGTTTACAGTAAACTCATCAAAAAGTGTAGGATTAAAGGTGAATAGACATGTCCCTGACCTCTTGGTTGCTCCTAACCCTCCTATTTCAGGCTGAAATTTGGTTCACAGATCAGTTATTGTTTCTGCTTCACAAATCCAGTCCTAAAATTTGATTCGCAATTCGCTATCCATATATGCATACAGACATTCATTTTATCTCTACATCTTACCCTAGATCTTAAATTCTTCATTTTCATTTGCATAGTCATCTTCCATAATATTGAAGGATCACTACATCCGCCTAGCACTTGGGTCTCCTTGAGCCTAGTAGATCATCTTCCTTCCAATGTGTGAGAGGATATAGGTGTGAGCTTCCTAGTTTTTCCATCCATCCTAGTGAATGCTTTTCACAACTATTTTATTTCATTACAACAAGGAGTTTGTATAATTTGGAAAATGACTTAAATCTATTATTAACTTTTGGTGAAATAACATCTCTATGTTGCTTCTCTTTGTTTGTGAATACTTATTTTGGTATGTAGGTTGTTCTCTTGGGTGTTGCAACACAAATATGCCACCTACACACAAAGAGAGAGAATGGTATTGGTCTATATAGGATCTTGCCTAAGTCAAACTTCGGGTAGGAATCAACCTCCCCTACAACAATGATAGATAGAAAAGAGAGCTTAGCCTTGCATGACAACATGTTTAATCTAAAGTAAAATGTTGAATTGACAATGTGATACATTTGTTATGAATCATCTTTCTTTGAAGCTTGATGAAAGGTTGATGTTACTAGGTGGGAGCTCATGTATGTCTCCACTCATGGATGAAACACATAAACTTGATCATGGATTCCAACTTGAATGCTTTAATGTTTGAACTCTCCTTTGCTTCCTTGAAGATGACTGAATACTTTCTAATTTCTTGATGAGAGATGTAGAATTGAGAGACAAGATATTACAAATGAGGGGGTGAGGCTTGTTTTTATAACTAAACTCATGAAACATGTTAAAAAATTTAGAAAGGAAAATAAAGGGAAGAAAATTTCTCACTAAACTTTTTATGATTGTTAGAGGGTTCAAATTTGTGCCAATTTGTCTAGGGTTTTGTGCTTTCTCCACATATTATTTGTGATTGTCACTATCTTTCATTACACCACATTAATCACAAGAGTCATTTTAGTTTTAAAATGGCCTTGACCAACCCTAACACTGTAGTTATTGTTGGTGTTGAAGCTTTGGAGACTGGCGATAATGGCTCCTCTAAACAAACCACCCCATAAATTCATGCCCAAGTTTTTCATGAGGCATGCCTTTTGATAAATATGTTGATGTGGTTTTACTCATTCAACAATTTGATAATACATGTTAATGGTTAGAACAACATACTCTTATATAATATTTTTTTGGGAGGATCCCCCTTGGAAGAATGCTCTAGGATTGTTTTCCAAGACATGGGCCCCTCATGGGATCCACCTAGATGGTGTCCAAAACCTTAAAAATGGTTTTCTATCTTTTTTTTCATTTTGTTGAAGTTAACCATGTTTAGGACATCTTTCAAAATGGATCTTGGTATGTCAGGTCATCTTTGTTGTTTTTCCAGCCTTGGTCTTGAGAATTTTCTGTATTAGATGATAAATTGTTTTTGGATTCTTGTTTGTATAGAGTTTTTGGGTTTGCCTTTGCAATGTTGACCTTTTTTTCATACTATTGTTCAATCCATTGGAAATGTTGTTTGTGTTAAACCTCAACATTTTTATAATGGACGACCCCAGAAATGAGTCTGTGTCAAGGTGAACTTGTCTTGTGACCTCAAAGAGACAATTGCCATTCATATAGGAGCTATTTTTCACACCCAACATGTGCTCTATTTGAATTTGTTCAACACTTTATTCCTTTTTCAATCCGTTGAGCATAAAATTAAGGATTGGTCATTAGTTATTCCAAGGGCTAAGCTCCTTTCGAAGTATCAAAATCCTCTACGTGCTCTAGAGGTTTAAAAGCCAAGGGAAAGATGGACTACTATAACTCACAAGGGGAAGGTTTCCTCGTCCACTAGTGTGCCAAAAAAACCCTATGAGCTATCTTTCATGTAGCCACAATCATCATTGCGAATTTCAAACCCTTCTGAGAAGGGAAAGGATTTTGCTAGTCCTATTTCCAATAAGGCTTCTATTCATCCTACTTTTGTGTGAACACCTTAGCTAATATTAGTGCTCTCTGCTTAGCCACATAGTTTGCATTGCTCTCACAACCATTTTGGGCATGTGAATCAAGAAAAAAATATTTTAGAAAAGTGAAGGAATGGGTTACCTATTTTTCAAAAATATTTTGATTTCTTGCAAAATCATTTTCCCTCTCAAGGATGAGGAAGGTATGAAAGATTTTGAAATATGAATTTTTTCATGGAATGTATGAGGAATCACTGACCTAACCAGGAAGTATTCTATATGGCATACTCGATAGAATCATCTTGGCATTGATGTGTTTTGCCTTCAAAAAATTAAGATTTCTTATTGCATTATTTTTTAGAATGTCAAGTTATTTGGCTAGTTGGCCTAGTTTTTGTCTGAAAACACGAGGCAAGTCATAGAGGAGTGGTTACCCTTATTGCACAACATTGGAAATATTGTATGATTGATTATGGGTTCAATACTACTCAATGAATTCTTTAGATCCTCTTGTCAATCAATAAACATTCCTCGGGGATCATTAATGTGTATGCTGCCAATGAAGTAGTTGAGAGATCTTCTCTCTGGAAATGAATTGTAAATTCAATTCCTCCTACCACTTGGGTTATGCGGGACAAATTTAATATGATTAAGGTGGCTTCTGATATGAATGATTTATTGTCTTTTCACTAGACAACTAGAGAATGAGAGATGTGGTTATATATGAATAATAAATTGGGTCTTTATGATGATAATTCATTTTTTCGCCACCCTCAAGTTGTTTGACATATATTGAGAAACTTTTGGGTGGAAAATGGTAGATTCCTTAAACTTCTTGATTGTGTCATGATAAAAATACAATTTTTTTTCATTTTCCTATTGTCAAGATCTTTTGGTTATGCCTCTCTTGAGGTTAGTTTTCCAGAGAACTTTCTTATAAAGTTCAACATTAATTGGCAAGTGGTTGCAAAGTGACTTTCTAAAATCTAGTATTTTTTTAATACCTCTTTAATCAAATATGTAATGCAATGATATTTAATATGCATGATGCAACAAATATGCATGTTCTAACATAATACAATGACAAATAGTAACTAAAGGTAAGTTTGGATTCAAAATGCCCATTTTGAGAGAAAAATCAACCTTTTGTATAGTCTATCATACTAAGGAGGTAGTACTTAAACACCTAAAATTGTATAGGTCAATATATACATTCAATGATAATTTGGTAGTCTAGCTCACGACCCACATAACAAGCCTATTTCTCCTCATAGGTTTTTCTATCTTGGTGGAAATCCTCCTAACATCCTGAAATCCTCATTTATGTTTCCTTCATCCCTATTTTTCAAAAATGTCATTACCTACCTTCAACTATAGGGATTCTTGAGAAAGCTCAAGGCTACTTAGGTGACACGTGTTAAGCTAAAGGGTCACCTAACTAACTTGCCTTGGTAAGAGGGTAAGCCATCCTTCAACATGGGTGAAGCTATCATAAGTTGATTTGCACACAAGTCATTTGGATTTATTATATTTTCTCGAATTTCCCCTCTAAGCTTCAAATATTTTAATTATTGATAGCTTACTTTCTTCCCAATCTCTTTCCTACTATAAATCTAAGACTTCATTCCACACACATACACAAATATATATATGTACATATAAATATATACATACATATATGTACATATACATATAGATGTGTGTGTGTGTGTACACACATACCCCTCTCCTTCTTTCCTTTATAAATCCAATTTCTCTCATTCAAAGGAAAGATAACGTATAGATAATAGGGGAAAGAGACCAATAGCTGCTTGAGGTCCAATAACTGTTCACTCATTGTTATGCAATAAAGTCACTAGTTGTGGATCATTTATATACTACTAGTGGATCATTTATATACCAATAGTTGATCATTTTTAAGCTTTTTTTTATTCATGGTTGGCTCATTTGTGCACCACTACTAGAGGTTTCTGAACCACTACTGGAGATTTGTGAACTACTACTGGGAGATTTGTCCACAAGTACTGGTATTTTGTAGTGATTTGAGTGAGCGGTTATTTGTGCAATGGGGGTCAAGTATCGGTCAACACTTTTTTTACCACTTTTTGATCCTTTAGTGCATAATGTCTCTTACAGGGTGCATCATTATTGGCCAGAAGCCAAAACCTTAGCTTTAAGCAATTAAGTCGTGTTAGAGCTTTTTCTTGCAGAATCTAAATAAAGCATCAATGCTTGACTCTATGATTCTGTTATGCCCTGCCGTCCCTACATTTTGTAGGCAAAATGTTGGGTGCCCCTTTTTCGCTTTTGCTCTTTCCTTTGGTTTCTTTTGTTTCCTCTATTTTCCCTCTAGGCTTTGCTTCCGCGAGGGTTATTTTTCTTTTGCTTTTGTTTTCTTGTGTCTCCAAGACCCGGTCCCAGAGTTTGTTCGTTCTTTTGAGTCGTCCGGATCCCAGACTCCGGGATTCTCTGTCATCATGTCTTCTTTTGAAAGAAGGTGTGGCTACATGGAATCCCTAGGCCTGGAGTCTGGAGGTTTGCCTTTTCCATAGTTTGCGGTGTTAGAATGAATTTAGAATAACTAAGAGGGGGGTGAATCAGTTATCCTCAGGTCCATATGTGCCCATAAAACTTTATACCATTTCAACAACTCAGATCTGCTTGGCAGCAATGAAAAACAAAAGTGTGTAGCTTACTGTACTAATGAAATAAGCTTACAAAAACTTAACAGTCTAACACAACATAAACATTCACACATTTTGATACCATGATTTAATGTGGAAACCCAATATGGGAAAAACCACTAGTAACATGCTACCAAAATTTCACTCTTCTGAAGTGATGCCCTGTTAGGAGCCAACCCTGTTAAAAGTTACAAAACACACTGTCAAATGTGACCTGGTTAAAGGATTTAATCACCCTGTCAGGAGTGGCCTTGTTAGAGGACTTAGAACATTCCAATCTGAATGTCACCTTGTTCAAAGGATTTATACAATGACTGTTAGGTCAACCTGGTTAAAGGATTTGAATTGATACAATGGTTAGAAAGTAATTAGCAGGTGTGATCTGATACATACAAATTAATTTGCAAATCCAGATCCAATTTCAGCTCTAAAGCTAATTCACTGAGTGGCCTCCATTTTCATCTCAAACTTCAGATCTGCCTGGAAATCCATCAAGCAATCTCTCTGCTTCTCTTCTCAGACTTCTCTGCTAGGTTTTGTCAATCAGTCAATTAACCATGCAATAATTTTTCATTCAACCTCTCCTTGCACTCGTACAATAACAATAACCACATTAGGTTATATTATACCTCTTCATCTAGGTCAGATAAATCTTTTGCCGCTTAATCAAGATCACAGATCTTAGGTTAGGTCAGATCCAACAGATCTTTCCATCATTACATTTAATTTACTTCTCTAATACAATCATTAATTAAACATGGAATCAATGTGCTAATAACGGTTTCCTGTGCATTAAATGAGTGTGGACCAATCTTATTTAACAATGCATATCCCAATAAAATCAACTATGTTGGCCATAGATCTCAAATCCCATCAATTAACAAAATACTGCTGCTCGGCTTCCTCTGTCTCCCTTGGCATTTCATTGGCGCTTGGCATCATCTTTGCTTTGCTCGGCATCACCTTCCGCTTTGCTCGGCATCGACTTTTCTTTGCTCGGCATTGACCTTCCAATGAATTGTCAGTAAAAGATAAACAACGTATCACTTTTCCAAAGTGCCAAATGATCAAGTACCCTGGTGTATACTCATAACTCAACCATTTCCTTGGTCTTCTTGTTATCCTATTCTTCAAATCTTCATCAATCAATAGATATGGTACTCAAACATACATCAATAGTCTCACTAGTTAAGGTTTGACATCAATGACAAAATAATAATTGTCTACATTGTAGCAATCTTTCCAACATGCGGAAGGAATGCAATACTTTTTTACCCTAGGAGTATAAATAGAAGTTACCTACCATTTTCTCATTTACCGTGATCAAACACTTAGAGAAATTAAAGCGATTCAAAGACGATTAAGGTAATCTAAACAACATTTTTCTCTTTGTGCTTAGTGGTTGTTTGACAGTGATTTACAGTGCTTGTTCGTGGTCACTCGAAGGCTAACTTGTTGTAGAGCACCTCTCGTGCTCATCTTTCTTGCATTCCCCGCGTTTCCAGGTAAGCCTTCGGCTCTGTTCTCTCTGGTTTTTGTTTTCTTGGTTATCGCTTGTTTCGCTTGCTTTCTTTGTTCTGTTTCATCTTTTCGTTTATGGTTTTGGTCTTGTCTTCACCTCCTGTTGGTGGGTTGGCTCTGCCAGAGGGTTGTCCGCCCTCTGTACAGTTGTAGTTTAGTGTATATTTTGTACATTGTTGTAGAATGTTGTAAGTGCTTCTGTATATTGTGTATATATATTGTAGTCTTCCTGTACATTATGTAAATTGTGTAGATTTTGTGTATATTTGTATATACATCCATTTTTACGGTTAGCTTGTGAGTTGTGCTTCGACCCTTGTAGCATTTTGACTCTTGTATATTTAGTATATATTCTATGTATATCCTTCCATCTATGTCAAGCTCATTGCGCTCCATCACGTCCAAACCAATTGTCGAGCTCATCAGAGAAGTCTCTGCCATGGCTCGAACTCGGCACCTCGTTGGTTCTAGGCATGGTGACTTTCTCTCTCCTTTGTCATATCATCTTAATGGCAAGATTAATTTCCCACGAGTGGGCATTCAAATCCCATCCCATCTGGCATTTACTTCCCCCGTGTCAGCCTACTTATTGCCATTTATGCATTTTACGCCACCTGTCACGTGGCCACGTAACGACCCATGTCAGCCAAGTATGGCTCTCCATCGGTCACGTTGACAATGACTAGCTCTTCCAGACTCCGGGTGCTGAGAAGCCCCCGGGTCTTCATCCCATTTTTGTCACCTAAACCAATGCCCCGGAGCCTCTGGGTGTTTGTCAGAATATGATCCTTATTAACTTTAAACATTCCAGGATTTTTGATGCATACTAACATTTTTGAGCAGGTACGAAATGGTGGTGAATTCCCTGAAATCCTTAAAATATTATTTTTATTATATCATATATTGATGGTTATCCGGTCTTGTAGGTTGCAGATAGATTGACCAAAATGTCTAAAGTGATCTCTCCTCCTGATAGCCCAGAGATGCCAACTACCTCCACCTGGGCAGCTACAAAAACCAAGGCCAAAAAGATGTTGGCCAAGCTGCCGTTGACTTCCAAGTACCCGAAGGAGGGTGCTCTCATAGGGTCCAAGGTGGACTCTAAGTTGCAAGAGATAAAAAACACAGAGCCCAGACTATGGGCTGAAATGCAGGGCTTGGTCCAAGCCATCTATAACCAGAGGATCGTCGGAGATGATATGGAAAAATACTTGGCCGCCTCTGGGATCATCAAAGCCGCAAGTTTTCCCTGCTTGATGCAAGCACTAGAGCTGATACTCCAACTGGAAACGCTCTACAATGCCTCCACTCGGGTTGTTCTGCTCGCCGATCCCCGACCGCTACACTATCTAGCAACTATCATCAATCTAGATGCAACAACTTTTGCTTAAGGGCTGGGGATCCCTCAATTCAATGGAGCCATGGTTCTCACCCGGGCCACATCATTAAAGGAGTTTGAAGAAGCTTCCCTTCTCTCTTGGAAATATCTCAACACTCATTGGCTGAAGCCCCCAAGGAGGGACTATAAAAAGATGAAGTTGGAGATTCCCCGCGGGGATTTTAAAGAACCTATTCAAGCCGACATCATATTCCGATGCATGCTCTTTGGAGAGCCCCATGCCCAGGATTTCTTGGCATGGATGTATTACTTCCTCTACTACATCACCACCCGCAGTTAGACATTCAATTGGGTGGACATCATCGCCAACCACATGGACACGCAGCTGAAGAGTGTCCTCCAGACCTCCAGGTTCCACATGACATCTTACGTACTATGGGCACTGGCCCAACAGGGACTTGCCTTTCAGGGTTTACAGACAATAGGCATTCTTGAGAATGGGCCCGACTAGTTAACGCCATGGGATCATTATCCCCAGGTCCAGTGGGAATGAAGCTTCCAAGATTTTTGCAGGGTAAATGATGCCTTCATTTACCAAAACATTTTGACACTTACTTTGGATTCTGGATACCAGTTATCGCAAGAGGTGATGAACTTGGTGAGTTCTTACGAAAATTACTTTATTCAATTCAAACAACACATATATTCGGGTGACCAGCTTCTTTGGGAAACCCTATCTTCTTCCTCCATATTGTGGGGATAGAATTATTCTTTTAGAATTCTGCAGAAAAATTCTGGAGTTGCATGCCCTCTTCACATTGAAGAAGGTTACCAACGTTCCATTCCCAATCTCTTGTGGGAACTATTCTTGCAATCTGGCCTTAGCAAAGGAGGCAGACAACGAATTGAAGAGTTTGGGACTGGTGGAATTCCACCATACCAGAAACAATTTTGATCCATTGGGTAAGATAGCGCTAGCGCTTCCCCAAGCATCCCCACCACACAAAGAAGATATTAAAGATTTCTGGGAGGATTGCCAGGGCAGTTTTGATCTCCGGGCCCGCCAACATTCGCGAATGTCTAAAGGCTTGATGAAAGCCCTTGACCTTCGGGGTTTCCCAAAGGGTTTTTCAGATGACGGGCCGCTGGAGGACCCATTGTACAAAGAGTAGGGATTAGATAAATTGGATCTCCCTCCGGTGGATTGGGCCACCCTAGAAGTTTTAACAATTGAGGGGGTATGTCATCCCATCATAGAAAATAGTCATAAGTATTTTGAGCAGGTGTGTCGAAGGAGCACCCGGAAAGGACCAATTGTTTAGAGGTCTGCTTCGACCTCTGTAGCCACAGGACCCAACACAAGAAAGGGGAAGGAGATAGAGATACCCCAGCCCAGGTACCTGCCAAGGGTTCGCTCCCCATAATGGTGCAAGTACAAGAACAAATGGAGGCATTGAGGCTGACAAGCCAGAGAATAAGAGCGCAACTATCTCAGGGCCTCCTCGCAACTCCAGTGGCCTCTGCTCGCCCGATGGGATCCCCGTCATTGGCCATACTTATGAGCAGGCAGACGTTCACTGAGGTGGATTCTGCAAGTATTTTGGATGTTGAGGCCCCACTACAGATAAAGAAGAAGCAAAAGGTGAACCCCACCCCAAGCACGGACGCAGACCCTAGTATACCTAACATGCCCCCAGTTGATGTCAGTTTGGATTCCCCTGAACTTGAGAATATTTTAGATACCTCTCCCTCACATGATGATTTTGATGATATCTTCGGGACGGGTGAGCTCATGAACCTACATGGGGATATAGATCACGCGGTGGAAGAGATCGCTGCTCAGGAAAAAGAGATCCCCGTTGAAAAGGAAGTCCCGGATCAAGAAGCTGCCACAGAGTAGGAAGTCCGGGAAGAAATGCAAAAGGAGCAAGATGAGCGGGAGAAAACACCGGTCCAAGAGATTGAGGATGAACCAAGGAAAACAAAAGATGAGAAATTGATGACTGGGGAAACCGAACCCATGGGATCAACCATACCCCCATTCATCACACTCCAAATGCCTTCGGTTACTCTGGGTGACCAAATGCCCCGGACTACATTCGGAGAGGTGATCACGCTATCCCAAACATTGAACCTAGGCTAGATGCCTCCGTCGCCTCCGGAAGACATTACAATGGAGGAAGATATCCCGGAGAATGATGCTGAGGAGAAAAACAACAGCAGGATGAGGGGAGGACCCCCGAAGATACAAATGTTAACTTGCCCGATGCTGAGAAGGATACGGAAATCCCTGAAAATACAAGTGATGCTGATACCGATGGAGAGGAAACCCCAGATATCACAAAGGAGGACGCCAACAAGGCGAAAAATACTGAGGCCTTCGGAGAGCAGCAACAGGAAGGAGAAAGAGCCCGATAACATAGAAGATACCTGGAATGCACTGGCAGACTCCGAAGGGAGTCCCGATACCCAGACCTTGATAGTAAAGCCGCCCCAGCCGCCCCAATGGCTGGTGGAATCTAGAAAGAGAAAGGCCCCAGTGGTTGCAACAGGTCTTCCACTCTCCCTGGCTGAAATAATGGCCCGAAATGTAGAGGCCAAGAAACTTAAGAAGGCCTAGACAGTCCATACCCTTCAGACTGGTCCAACAGGAAGTACAGTTGCAAAAATCACAACACCTCCCCCAGATGCAGATGCAGCGGCGGTAAGGCCCGAGGATTATACTATTACAGAGGTAACATTGGGGAGGAGAGATAAGTAGGGCGAGTTGGACCTGCTTAGGGAGGCCACCAAGGTAGTGGAGGCCTGGTATGATAAACAGACCTAGAAGTTGAAGGAGAAAAGAGAAACCAATGCAAATCTCCTCGCACTTTTGGTGGAACTCACACAACCCCTGGCCGAGATCCACCCAAAAGCTTCTACCTTCAGATTACTGCTTGCACAGGGTAATGTGGATGCTCTCAGGGCCATGAAGAAGAAGGCCCAGGCTGTGGACAGGTGGATCACCGAGCAAATAGTCATCGTAAGGCAATTTTTAGTGGTGTCGATCCCGGATCTCTATCTAATCAGTAATCTCCTTAGTCAGGTGAATGTCTCCGCAGTCCTATGGGATAAAGACTTAGAAAAGTATGAAAGATGGAAGGCCGAGTTGGATGAGGTCTTAAACACCGGGGAAGAAGCCATCACTCAGGCATGAATTTTGGGGGAAGAATCATATGACTCCCTTTGGGGCCAGTACTCCAGACTTGGCCTCAAGATTAAGGTATGCAAGGAACTGGTTAAGGCCCTAAGAGACAAAGTAACTCCGACCTAGTATCCTTTGGGCCTATTCAAGGCATTTATGGTAAGGGTGTCACAAGTTGACCCCTTCACCACCGGAACATGCACCTCAGAGGACTATGTCCTCAGTAAGTATGATGAGTTCATGGAATCCCTATATCAGTCTGTCGGGGACTTTGACGGAGGAAGGTTATCAAGATTATCTAAGATGATGCTTTAGGCACATGATGTCGTGAAGATAGTATATGAATTCTGGAACGGGGTCGGAGAAGTTTAAGAGAAGCTCAAGGCGATCCATGGCCGATGGGACGACATTAGGGATAAAGATGAGGAAGGCATAAGCCAAGTTTTGGAAGCATTTAAAAATAGTAAAGGGCAATAAGGTTATCCAGATTCTGGATATTTTCACCAGCAGGATGCATTCGTTGAACATTCTTTATTCTTGGAGCGCAAGCTCCTGGAGTCCCGAATCTAATAGTTTTATATTTTTTGATGACTCGCATCCAGGTTCCCGGAGCTAACCGGTCATTATCAGGTAGTTAATAAGGGTGTTAGAAAGTAGGTGACCCTAGAAAGGAACGTCAACTTGAGGGATGGTTCTAACAGGTGGTCTTCCCAAGGCGCCGCTCCAGTATAACACCTGGCACATCGAAGATAGTGAGCCGCTTTTACGTTGATGAGGCATGTAGCCTCGATCCCTAGGGGATCAAATTTCTTCTATTCTCCTTTTGGCTCTCTTCTCGAGGTTGATTCTTCCTTACCTCTTTTCTTGTCTTCTTCTACTAATCTATCAAACCTCTTCTCTTCTCGAGGTTGTTGTAACGTGGTGCAGGTAGTACCAACCACCAGAAATTGTATTTTATTACTGGAGTGTAAAGTTAAGTTAGGTTAACTTTAGGGCAAACATGTGTATAAATAATAAGTCTGGCCTCATTCCAAGGGGCGACATAATTGATGATTTTGCAGTCCATAGCTATAGCACTTCAACATTTTCATTTCTTATAGTTGCAGAGCTCAATGCTCCTTGGTCCTTAGAAGCTCTCAGTCGATAGATGCTCCCTTGGAGCCATTATTGTACGCACCAGTGCTACTAGAAAACCATTAATGAAGAAGGAAGGATTCTCACAATGTTGTTGTTGGTCTTCTGATCTCTGAGTTAATACTCTTTTGTGCTGTATATTTCTAATGTCCCTTGCTCTAATGTTTTAAGTAGATTAACGACCTTCTTTTCCCCTTTTTATTGAATATATATGAACTGATGGTTCTGTGTGTATTCAATATTTAGTGTAACATGTTAGAGCACGGTTGATGTTTTAAATGTATTTGCATAACTATAGATAGAATAAAATACTTCTAACCCTGGAGTATCTTTTGAAGTTTCTTTGATAGTACAAATGCTTGCAGGAAACCCCAACCTAATGAAAGCCCCAAAGAAGACGAGCCAAGAAAACCAGCTACCCCCCCGAACAAAATAGTCACACTCCCAACTTAGCTCCCGCACCGCTGAGACTCGACTCTCATGTGCTTGAAGGCATGGAGAATTTATTCCCTGGACAACCTTTACAGGCAAAGTTGGCCGGTACCCCAGTACCTGGTGACAACTTACACTCTGTTGGCAGACCAATCACAAAGTCCCATCAACAGGAATTGGCGCTAGAAGGAGGGCATGAACTTGTCCCCTTCTGAGGATTTATATTTTACACCGCCTGAGGGTTCCCCAAGCCATATTTTTAGGAAACAAACCTTTAGTGGGATTGGATCATTTTCACCTGCCCAATTTGAAAGAGTCCTTAGATCAGCCCCCAATCTTGAAAGATTTGTTGAACTTGAGCCTCCTGCTCGAAAGAAGAGGACCCCAAAAACCAAGCCAACCAACATTTTCTAGGGATCTACTACATCTTAGAATACCCAAGTCCCCCAGACAACCCCGGGGACTAACGCTCAGTCTAGCCAAAATCAAACACCCCCGATGGTTGTGTACTTTGGCAACACTGGGTCCCCAATGGGACAACTTCCGGGTGCAACCAACGATCTTCCCGCACACTCGAAGAAGATCTGTCCCCGATATGAGCACTTAGGCTCACGAATTGCAGAAGAGCATCTGCAGGCATACAAAGATGCCATGAACCGATACCAGATCCAACATCAAGATGTTGTGACCTGGATATTCCCTCTATCCTTAAGACAAAATGAGTTGAACTGGTACCTTAAGTTGCCCACCAACTCCATCAACAGTTGGCAGGATATGGAAGACTCCTTCTTGGCGGCCTTTAGCGTACACATGGACCCAACATAGTCCCACAACCAGTTCATCTCCATCAAGAAGGAACCGAATGAACCCCTCGCAATATTTAACCATCGGTTCCAATGCGCCTTGAAGCGGTGCATGGGTCCCTTCATTCCATCTGCAGATGTGACCATCCAGACTTACCTCAATGGAATGGACCCTTTCGTTGCCACTCTCCTATGGAGAACTACCGCCCCACTGACCGGGATACTCTGGTGA
Source organism: Thuja plicata (assembly GCA_018584345.1). Classification (NCBI taxonomy): domain Eukaryota; kingdom Viridiplantae; phylum Streptophyta; class Pinopsida; order Cupressales; family Cupressaceae; genus Thuja; species Thuja plicata. The sequence continues at coordinate 1,087,800 of MU225773.1, read as the reverse complement.
AGGTTTACAACCTAGCCTTGGAGTTGTCTCACGGTTTGAACAAAGCTCCTGGCGGGATTGGGTAGAGCATGCCTTTCAACATGATACCTGATGAAACTTATTACGCCGGGGGATATAACCCCAATTAGGCAATGGGTGCCCCTGTGATGGCCATGAATCCCCCACCACCGCCGATAGACCAGTAGGCCCGGTATGTATACCCACCACAAGCACATACAACATCGGGTCTGGAATTCGTTCCCTGGAACCAACCGCAACAAACACAACAACCATCGACACAACCCTCCAGAGTACCTTTCTTCCAGTCGCCCACGGCCGGAGGATTGTCGTCCTCGACTCCGGTAGATAATGTTGCCTTCCCCGGGAACCAACCACAACAACCATCACACTGTGATGCGAACACCCAACTATCCACCGAGGTTGAATCCCTCCAACGATTATTGTCCTCCCTGACTATGGACATGGGACAGCTGAAGGCGGGTTCTTTTGCGCCCCACAACACCAATTCCCAGAGATGGAATATCTTCTCCGGCCAATGAAATACCAATGTCAGAGCAAGAAAGTACAACAACGGGCCTTGACCCAACCAACAATAATGGAATAACAACGCAAACACCGAAGGTCCTCCTCTGAGCCAAAACACCGCTCAAGGCAATGCTGGACCTACCCATTTCACGCCAGTCATAGAACTCTAGCCCTTGACCAATTGGTGTAGATTGCACGACACTGGCTCTCATTCTGAGGTGAACTGCGCCATGCTGGAGAAGGTCATCATGATCTCCCAGTTGGACAGACAACAAACTACTGATCCCACTCCCACGAAAATGCCTATGTAAGAGCCCACTCATGGTGCCTTCACCTGTGAGACCATCTTCTTTGGAGCAGACAAGGAAGACGAAGAAGAACCTGAATTGCAGGGGTTCTTTGATGAATCTATCCCAACCTTTGAGGCCAAAGCCTTCACCAACCCACAGACTCCTTACAACACTCAGAGTCAGGCTGGTAAAGGACCAGCTTACATGCCTACACCACCCAAAGATAATCCTCCCCGGGACAACACAACTGATCGTTCCTTCTCACCGAAAGGATCTATCTCCAACCAAGCTAAGGATTCGGTCGAGGGAAGCCAACAATTCTCGGGGGGGAGGTTCAACATTTCAAAGGCGTTAGAACGAACTACCACCTCCATGACCTTAATGGAGGTTTTGCTGAACTACCCCGAGTAGAGGAAGTCTCTTCTGAAGCTCTTGGGAAACCCGGAAGCCGTCAGTCGCCCACCCAAGACTGCACTTTTGACGATGCCAACGCAACTGTCTTCTAGAGAAACACAGAGGATCCTCCCTTCCTACTAGGCTTGAACATAGAAGGGAAGAACCTACATAATTGCTTGGTATATTTCGGTGCTTCGGGCAACGTCGTGCCCTTATCCATATGACAGAAGCTTGAACTACATCCCACTCCATCCAAAGGCGCAATAGCCCAGCTGGACAAAACTATTGTGAAAATGGTAGGTGAGCTAAAGAACATCCAGATTCAGCTCATCCAAGACCCCAGGATAACAAGCATAATCGACATCTCAGAGACTTACGGGATGTTATTAAGTTGAAATTGGTCCAAGGCCTGTAATGGGTATTTCTCCACTGACTTTTCCTACTTGTGGCTCCCCTAGAAGGGAGAATCTAACCAAATTTGGGTAGAAAGTGAGCTCAGGATGAAACAGGCCCTCATTGAAGTTGGGAGGGTGAACGAAGTCCTCTTCTCTGAGACTTCCCCCGGGGTGTACCGACCCCTAGAGATCCTCACATTTGATTTCACCCCAGGGAAGATCCCATAGTCTCTCAGGGAATCTAGGACCTGAATGAAAAGCTAAGGGGTGAGGTTAACTCATAGGGTATCACAACAACTCCTGCTACACTCTTGTCCAACACTTGGTCCCAGGTGCATTATTAGAAACATTCAGAACTAGAGTGTGAGCCTTGCATTGTCGCTGCTACCTGTCACATCAATGCCCTCCAGGAGAAGAAACATGAAGTGGATTTTCCTGGACCCAACAATCATCCTGACGGTACTCCCATGGTGCCGCCTGTCCAGGGGTTCCAACTACAGGCTTCTCTGGAGGGAAAAATCACCCATGCGATATCAGAGCCAGAGGAAAATCCTCCCAACCTTCCCAGAAATAATCCAAAGGTCACTTCACCTTCCCAGCCCCAGACAACAAACAGTAACTTATGGACCCTAAAGTTTGATGGGTCCCGGTCTAAACAAGGCTGCGGGGTCGGAGTGGAATTGATCAACCCGCAGGGGAAATCCTTCCTTGCATCTTACAGGCTACAGTTCAACTGCATGAACAATGTCATGGAGTACGAGGCCTTGGTCCTTGGACTCCTATTTGCACTAAGAAAAGGAATCACCCACCTGTGGGCATTGGGTGATTCAGAGTTGATCGTTAAGCAGGTCTCGAGCCAATACACTTGTCGTGACAAAAGGCTAGCTGCATACCGCAATCGAGCATGGAGCCTCATCGAAGATTTTTATGCCTTTGGCATTGAACTCATTCCCCGAAAAAGAAACTATGTTTTGGATGCCCTTGCCATATCCGCCAGCACCCTTGAGCCAATGGCTGGCTCCCGGCTCTGGAAATTCTCTGTTGAGATGGTCCCAACCCCATCCATTCTAGACAATGTCACCCACTTTCAGGTCTTTGAGGATGATCAACATATCCTGGCCTTCATGGCCAATGTTGGTGTTTTTGAGGACCAGGTAGTGGAAGAAAGAGATCACGAAGATACTGGGTAGGGTGAAGAAGACGATGGGATCATAGACTTGCCAACCAACACCATCCCTAAGGGGATCGTAGCACTAGAATAAATCTTTGACTAGGACCCTAGAGGCCAGGAAAAGATACCATCCTCCTCTGAGGGAGGAAAATTTGAAAAAATTAACATTGGCCAGGCTGGTGAAGAAAAATTGGTACACATTGGAACCTCCTGGTCCCCAGAGGAGAAGGAGAATATTCTCGCGGTTCTTCAAGAATACATTAATGTAATTGCGTGGGGGTATGAGGATTTGAAGACCTATGACACATCCATCATGACCCATACCATCCCACTAAAACCAGATGATAAGCCCTTCTGGCAAAAGAAAAGACCGGTAAACCCACTGATCGAGCCTCTAATCCATCAAGGGGTTCAGAAACTGCTGTCAGCCCGAATTATCTTTCTTATCCGGCATACTACTTGGGTTGCCAACCTCGTCCCTGTGAGGAAGAAAAGCAGTGAGATCCGCCTCTGCGTAAGTTTTTGCAATTTGAACAAGGCATCTAAGAAGGATAATCACCCTCTCCCCTCATTGGATGAGGTATTTCAAATCATGAATGGATCACAAATGATGTCCTTTTTGGATGGGTACTCCGAGTATAACCAGGTCATGGTTAAGTACGAAGATAGAGACAAAATGATGTTCACCACCAAGTGGGGGACATTTGCATATCGGAGGATGCCCTTTGGCCTGATCAATGCAGGGGTCACATTTCAAAAGGCTATGGACATTGCGTTCGAAGGCCTAGTAAACCGGTGCATAATCATCTACATTGATTATTTGACTGTCTTTTCTCGAGGGGGGCGTGATCATTCCGCCCACCTCGCCCAAATTTGCGAGAGATGTTGCCGGTATGGAATATCCCTCAACCCTAAGAAATGTATATTCAGGGTCATTGAAGGGAATTTGCTCGGGCATATCATCTCCTAGAAGGGTATATCTATTGACCCTGAGAGAGTTGAAGCACTGCTAAATCTACAGATGCCCGACAACAAGAAGGAAATGAGATCTTTCTTTGGAAAGATCAATTTTGTCCGACAATTCATCACTGGATTCGCCGAGATAGTAAAACCACTCAATGAGATGATCAAGAAAGATACAAAGATTGAGTGGAGTCCTGAAGCAAAGCGGGCATTTGCCCAGATTAAACAAACGATTATGGAGGCACCAGTCTTGGCCAATCTGGACTATTCCCTCCCCTTTCATATATACTCCTTTGCTTCACCGCATTCTGCCATGACAGTTTTGACCTAGAAGGTCAAAGGGGAAGAACGACCAATCACTTTTATGAGCTCCCCTTTTAAGAATGCCAAAGTCTGGTATTCGCCATTGGAAAAGCAGGCCTTTTCTCTCATCCGCGCTGTGAAGAAATTTTGTCATTATATTCTCCGGAGCAAAGTGCACACTATCATCTCGGACAAGGCTATTAAGTATCTGCTCCTACAGAGTGAATTGGGTGAAAGACAGGGGAAATGGATGGCCATCCTCCAAGAGTATGATTTGGAAATACAACCTATGAAGATAGTCTGAGGGCAGGGACTATGTAGAGCGATGATAAAAGGTACTCCAGATATTGAATGCCAAATGTATACAATAGAGTCTATCACTCAAGACCCGTGGTATACCGATCTGGTATACTTATTGCTGACCAACAGATGCCCAGAGGGGCTGCTCGCAAACAAACGCCGTGCCCTGCGGCTGAAAAGCGCACACTTCATGATAAAAAATGGAATGCTTTTTCGCAGAAACTATGAAGGAGTATACCTCCAATGCATAGATAGGGACCAAGTTGCAAAGATGATTGAAGAATTTCACGGGCAGTTTGGAACCGAACATGGCTAAGGTGATGCTACTGCCCATCAGATCCTTCAGGCCGGATACTATTGTCCCTGTATTTTTAAGGGTGTCTACACCCACGTTAGGAGATGCCATACTTGCCAAACAGCGACACATCGTGAACAGAACCCAGCTGTGCCTTTGCAGTCGGTCTTCAAAGACAGACCCTTCGCCCAATGGGCATTTGCCTTTATCGAAGAAATCAACCCCAACTCGTCTGCCAACCACCGGTACATTCTAACTACTACCGATTATTGTTTCCTTGCAAAAACAACATGACAGACGTAGTTATAAAACTCCTAGAAGAAAACATAGTCACAAGATTTGGAATGTCATTTTCTATAGTGTGTGACAATGGTCCGACATTTTCTTCAGCGTAATTACTCGAATGGACCTATGAAAGAAGGATCACCTTGAAGTTCTCTAGCAACTACTACCCCCAGGGTAATGGTGTGGCTGAATCTACCAACAAAAAACTACTTGAGGTGATCACCCTGAAGTTCTCCAGCAACTACTGAGGCCTCCAAAGAGTAGGAGCAGGAAAGAGAAAGAGCTCGATAACACAGAAGATACCGGGAATGCACCGCCAGACTTTGAAGGGAGTCCTGATACCTAGACCTTGACAGTAAAGCCGCCCCAGCCGCCCTAATGGCTGGTGGAATCCAGAAAGAGAAAGGCACCGATGGTTACAATAGGTGTTCCACTCTCCTTGGCCAAAATGAAGGCCCAAAATGTAGAGGCCAAGAAGCCTAAGAATTCTCGAACAATCCATACCCTCCGGACTGTTCCAACAGGAAGTATAGTTGTGACAATCACAACACCTCCCCCAGATGCAGATGCAACGGTGGTAAGGCCTAAGGATTATACTATTACAGAGGTAACATTGGGGAGGAGAGATAAGTAGGGCGAGTTGGACCTGCTGAGGGAGGCCACCAAGGTAGTGGAGGCCCGGTATGATAAACAGACCCATAAGTTGAAGGAGGAAAGAGAAACCAATGCAAATCTCCTCGCACTTCTGGCGGAACTCACACATCCCCTAGCCGAGATCCACCTGGAAGATTCTACCTCTGGATTACCGCTTGCACAGGGTGATGTGGACGCTCTCAGGGCCATGAAGAAGAAGGTCCAGGCTGTGGACGGGTGGATCACCAAGAAAATAGTCACCGTAAGGCAATTTTTAGTGGTGTCGCTCCCAGATCTCTATCTGATTAGTAATCTCCTTAGTCAGGCGAACGTCTCTGCTGACCTATGGGAGAAAGCCTTAGAAAAGTATGAAAGATGGAAGGCCAGGTTGGATGAGGTCTTCAATGCCAGGGAAGAAGCCATCACTGAGGCAGGAATTTTGGGGGAAGAATCATATGACTCCCTCCGGGCCCAGTACTCCAGACTTGGCCTCAAGATTGAGGTATGCAAGGAACTGGTTAAGGCCATAAGAGAGAAAGTAACTCTGACCCAGTATCCTTTGGGCCTATTCAAGGCATTTGTGTTAAGGGTGTCACAAGTCGACCCCTTCACCACCAGAACATGCACCCCAGAGGACTATGTCCTCAGTAAGTATGATGAGTTCATGGAATCCCTATATCAGTCTGCCGGGGACTTTGATGGGGGAAGGTTATCAAGATTATCTAAGATGATGCTCGGGGCACATGATGCCGTGAAGATAGTAGATGAATTCTGGAATAGGGCCGGAGAAGTTGAAGAGAAGCTTGAGGTTATCCGTGGCCGATGGGACGACATTAGGGATATAAATGAGGAAGGCATAAGCCAAGCTTTGGAAGCATTTAAAAATAGTAAAGGGCAATAAGGTTCTCCAGATTCTGGAGATTTTCACCAGCAGGATGCATTCTTTGAACATTCTTTATTCTTGGAGCGCAAGCTCCCAGATCACGGAGTCCCAAATCCAATAATTTTGTATTTTTTGATGACTCGCGTCCAGGTTCCCGGAGCCGACCGGTCATTATCAGGCAGTTAATAAGGGTGTCAGAAAGTAGGTGACCCCAGCAAGGCATGTCAAGTTGAGGGATGGTTCTGATAGGTGGTCTTCCCAAGGCGTCGCTCCAGCATAACACCTGGCGCATCAGAGATAGTGAGCCGCTTTTACATTGATGAGGCATGTAGCCTTGATCCCTGGGGGATTGAATTTCTTCTATTCTCCCTCTGGCTCTCTTCTCGAGGCTAATTCTTCCATACCTCTTTTCCTATCTTCTTCTGCTAATCTATCAAACTTTTGCTCTTCTCGAGGTTGTTGTAACATGGTGCAGGTAGTACCGGCCACCAGAAATAGTATTTTATTGATTGAGTGTAAAGTTAAGTTAGGTTAACTTTAGGGAAAATATGTGTATAAATAATACGTCTGGCCTCATTCCAAGGGGCGACAGAATTGGTGATTTTGTAGTTCATAGCTATAGCACTTCAACATTTTCATTTCTTATAGTTGCAGAGCTCAATGCTCCTTGGTCCTTAGAAGCTCTCAGTAAATAGATGCTCCCTTGGAGCCATTATTGTATGCACCAGTGCTGCTGGAAAATCATTAATGAAGAAGGAAGGATTCTCGCAATGTTGTTATTGGTCTTCTGATCTCTGAGTTAATACTCTTTTGTGCTGTATGTTTCTAATGTCCCTTGCTCTAATGTTTTAAGTAGATTAACGACCTCATTTTCCCCTCGCTATTGGATATAGATGAACTGATGGTTCTGTGTGTATTTAGTATTTAGTGTAGCATGTTAGAGCATGGTTGATGTTTTAAATGTATTTGCATAACTATAGATAGAATGGAATACTTCTAACCCTGGCGTATCTTTTGAAGTTTCTTTGATAGTCCAAATGCTTGCAGGAAACCCCGAACTAATGAAATCCCCAGAGAAGACGAGCCAAGAAAACTAGCTATCCCCTCGAACAAAACAGTCACACTCCCAACTTAGCTCCTGCACCGTCGAGACCCGACTCTCACGTGCTTGAAGGCCTGAAGAATTTATTCCCCAGACAACCTTTACAAGCAAAGTTGGCCACTACCCCGGTACCCGGTGACAACTTACACTCTGTTGGCGGACCGGTCAGAAAGTACCGTCAACAGATTCCCAACTCCTGATTCTAGCAAGTAAAAGAATAACTAACGAGGATTAAATCCTCCTTCACTTTGAGCTCCACAGACTCAGGCGGGTGTACCTCTTGTGATTTATTGCTTCAAAGTAAATCTTCCAGTGGATTAAGTGTCTCTAATACAGATATTCAATATTCAAATGTAACAAACAGTAAAGTAAAGATTGGTTTAGTTTTTAAAGATTGACAGGCAACCCTAACCCAGACCAGTGCCAAATCCTAGGGTACAAAGTCAATAAGAATGCATCTCAACCATACCAGATTTATAGAACGAATTGAAACCCAAATAAAATTCCTTACACCTTTCTCTCTGCAACTCAAATCTTAAAGGAATTACATTCCCCTTAGAAGTAACCTGAAACATATATCAAAACTTTCCTTACAAGTCTATGAATTTAAAATGCCTTACAAACTAAATTCATAAGAATCCAAACATACATTTGAAGACAATAAAAAAATTAAGGAGGGATCCCAAAGATATTTCTATTATCAACATAACTTTAATACATTCTATATCTTCTTAGACTGCTAAAATTCAAGAAACAAAGTCTGGACTAGAACTGGCAATCCTTCCTTGATTGATCAAAAAAATTGACCGACCCTTCTACAATGGAGAAGAAAGAAGATATAGAGAGGGGAAAAAAAATTTCACCCTAACTGACACTTGTCTGCTTCCAAGAATCTCAGCCTGCACAATCTTTTCCTCTTCAAAATCTGATATTTGATCTGATTTCATTTAACAAACTCTACCCACTTGCCTCTAAAAAAACTCTCATGAAAGCACATTGCATTTTGAAATAAAAATATTTCAAAAGACTTTATCACTTTGTGCAAACTTTACATATTTGGCAATTTTAATATTTCTGCTTATTTGTGCATATTTATGTTTATAAATGCACCTTTTAACTTTGCATTTCTGCACATTTTACATTTAACCTGCATTTCTCCTTTTTTGCACATTTTTGCCCAGACCAGATTCTGCCACTTGTCACCTTCTGGTTTCTCTTAAGTCCACATGGGCCTGCCTAGGTTCATCATGAGATTCAGAGATAACCTTATCTCCTAATCTCTGAATGTTTGGGAGTTGACTATCATGATTTGGAGATTCAGAGACTGCCTTATCTCTGAATCTTGAAATGCTTCTTCTAACCATGGTTACATTGGGAGACTTGGCCACTAGGCTTATCTCTTGATCTCTGAATCTTTTCTTTAACCGCAATTGCATTGGGAGATCACGCGACCAAGCTTATCTCTGAATCTCAGAATGACTCTTCTAACCGTAGTTGCATTGGGAGATTGCGCGACTAGTCTATCTCTGAATCTCCAGATCTTTGGGCTAATTGTGGTTACCTCCCGAGATTATGCGACTAGTCTATCTCTGAATCTCTAGATCTTTGGGATAACTTTGGTTACCTCCCGAGATTGGGCGACTAGTCTATATATGAATCTCCAGATCTTTGGGCTAATTGCGGTTACCTATCAAGATTTCGCAACTAACCTTACCTATGAATATCCATATGCTAGCACTAATTGCATGATTATTGGGAGATCGCACGACTAGCTTATCTCTGAATCTCTGGATGTTAGCACTTTAACCGTCAAGATTTGGAGATTCGACGACCAGGTTCCTTAACCACTATCTCCTGATCTCTGAATGTTTTGGCTGACCGCGGTCATCTTTCAAGATCACGCGACTAAGCTATCTCTTGATCTCTAGATGCTTCTCCTTTGCCACATGTCATCGCCATCTCACCTGTGGGCCCCACCAAAATTTCTTTTTCGTTGAAGTCACCAACTACCTAGGCAAATCCACTGAGGCACCACCTACACGTGGGCGTCGAGAGCCTTCGCTCTTTCTTCATAATACAATGCAAGTGTTTTACCTTTTAAACCTTATTGTAGTCCTTTACCCCACCAATGTGGGACAATTGTTTTCAAAGTTTTTAAAGTCTTCTCTCCTCACGTGCCAAAATCTTGGCTTATTTCACCAGCCGATCATCAGAGAAACACCTCCAAGAGCATGCATCCGCTAAGGGTCTCGTGCTCTTACTTCACATTACTATGCAAGTGAAAACACCTCTGACATCCCTCACCCCACCAATGTGGGATATTTGACCAAGGTAAGTTTTAAAATCTTCTACCCATGCGCACTAAAAGCTTGCTTTCCACCGCCTGTGATCAACACGTCCTCCAAACGCGCTCCCCCAAAGGCATTGCGCTTTAATTCAAATCATTGTGCATGTTATGTCATATAAAAACCATAATGAAAGGCCACCCATGATGCATGTGGGACTAATCCCATAAGTCTCTACTCAAAAAACCATGTGCGACCTCATGTATTGAAGGCATTCTGTCAAGCGATTGACGTACCTTGTCAGTGCCTCCATGCCCAGCCTTGCATTGACTATTGCGCAACCTCCTCTTCCATGACAATGCATAGTCTCCATTCTTCATCCACTTGCGCAAGCCCTCCTCATTTCACGTAGCCTCTACTTTGACACCACTCGTAGCCTCATTTGGCATTTACACATGCCAACATTGCATTTTGCTTAAAGTTTTTTGAAAAAGGCATGTTTAAAAAACATTTGTTGCGCAACTCCTACTCTTCCTTCTCCCATGCAACATCCTCCTTGGTGACCATTCCATGCGCATGTCATCCTTTGACATGCGCAATCTCTTCTTTGATCTTTTTGTGGCATTTGGCTTTAACACCTGCCAATGCAATTACTTGGAAGTTCCCAAAGCCTTAATACAGCCTGCGCAATCTCCTCCTTTTCTTATGAGCAGGCTCCTCTTTTTCTTATACCCTGCTAATTTATGTTTGCATTTAGACTCTCCACCTGCGCAGCCCAATTTGGACCATGCGTTGCCTCCCTTTTATCCATTGTGCAGGCTCTATCTACCTTTTGATCCACTCCATGCGCAACATCCTCCTTTGTTCATTGCAATGCGCAACACTCAGACACTATGCGTTGTTTTTCATTCCATGTGCAACATAAACCATGCGCAGGATCTTCTTTGGCATTTACACCTGCCAATTTCAATTTGCTTGAATGTTCCGAAGTCCCTTGTCCATTGCGCAACTTCTACTTCCTTATTATGCTAATAAACACTAATGAACTCCATTTTTTGGTGCATGTGGCAATCATGGCAATCATGTCATATAGTTTACTAATATATGCAATTTCAGTCAATATTGCGGCTTGCAATTACTAAACCACATTTTCAGACCATGGTCCCATGAAACATATGGTAAAAAAAAACACTCCCCTTTTGTGGCCATCAAAGTCAACCTCTGATACTGAAAAGAAAACCATCACTTTGAGACTGCGAATTGCTCCTACAAATAGCGACTGCCTTCTGTTAATAGCTTCAAAAAGTGATCAAATGACCTCCTAGAATCACGAAATCTGAAACATGTAGTTACTTCCAATATGTGAATATAGGTGCCACATGGATTTTCAAGATACCCTCAAATCAGTAAGTTACTGATGCACAAACTCACCTACGTTCGACTTGTTTTGCAGATGCAAACTCAAAACACAAAACATTGCATTTCATATTGATTTAGTAAAAATACTAAATGGATTCCTGAGGCTTTGAAGTTTTGCCCATAAGTTCATTAGAATGTTGTGAGTATGGATCAACCACTAGCTTGATATGGACATCAACTGGTCACAAATTATGCACCTCTGAGAATGACTATTTTGACGCTCTCTAAAAATAGAGATGTAAATACATAGCAAATTGACTTTGGATTTACCTCCGCAAAATACCAAACCATATCCTAAGGTCTGGTCACTTGGTCTGCTGATTTATAATGAATATGCATGCACAAGGCTTTAGCTGATTCAACTCCACGTGAACGATATAACTGATCAAACATGGTAATTCTAAAACACCGTGCAAGTGCAAATGTCAAAACAACAAAAAATTCATTTGGATGAGCCTTTGTAAAAATAGAAAACCATGTCTCGAAGCTCAACCACTAATCCTGGTAGTAGACTTACATATAGGGAGTGTAAGGAAAAAACTCTCATCTCAAAACAATAATTCAATAAAAAGTTACCATTCTCTGAAAATGGTTGTTCTGCAAAGTCAATTTTGTCACATTGGGAATTTGCATAAATCACTTTTGGTTCTGATTTCACAAACCTATCAAATGAAACCCTTATAGTCTGAAACCTTGAACATGGATTCACTTTCACATAAGGAATACGAGACTTCAACTAGCTTGCTCTGACGGTCAACTGGTCAACTAATATTGCTTCTCAAAATCAGCCACTTAACAACTTTCTGATTTCACACTTAGTGATACTACATAAGTTGGATTTGGAATCAGCTGAGAAAACTGACCAAATGGATTGCCATGGTCTAAGAATCTGGAGGGACATTTCCATGTTTACAATGTAGGGGAACAATCAATTCCTCATGACATTCAACTAGGTGCAAACTGTGGAACCTCAAAGTAGGGTAATATGAAATTCTACATTTCACACCTAGAAAAACAGAATAAAATGCAAACCAAATAACTTTGGTAAACTTATCAAATAAACTCACAGGGATCCGTAGATAGACATGGAGATTCACTTTCGTGTGTACAACATCTTGGAACACTCCTTATGTCATATAGTTCAACTGGGCTCAAGATGCAAACCTCCAAAGTAGGTCATTTAGTAAAAACTAAATACATGCACAAGTGCAGATCTGTGTCAACCTTCAAACAGTTGTCCCAAAAACACATCCAAATTGAATTCTGAGAGCTGAAACCCTCTACAACTGTTCCATGAAAGGTGCTAAACACACTCTCCAAGTGGTTTCTTATGAAAAGCTTGGGGTCTCTTTTTACATGCACTCAAAATAGGCCTTCTCCACAAGTTTTTAGGGGCACTAATTTTTGCCTTAGAGAAATTCTCAATTTAGTCACTCCAAATTTATATAAAATTTTAGAGTTCCAACAAGTCACATACAAAAATAGCTAAAAAAAATTCGTTGAAATCCAATATCGTTTGCTACCTCAAATGAGCGTGTGAAATTAGTTATGCCACTATTGGTCCCTTTCCCCTAGAAGTATAGAAGAGAATTCTTTTTAACAAAAGCTTGGAGCAATTTTGAAGCTACTATCTTCATACGATAGAAGAATTGTTAGCCTACCTCTACAAGTCTTTTCTGAAAGCTATGTATCCCTTTCTCTAAGAATTTGGATCACCTTTAAAAGATTCCATGCCTCTTTACAAAACCCATTCCTTATATGTAGGCTTTACCTTGACCCAAATAACATAGAAAGCATCTTTTCTTTTCTCCTAAATCAACCTCTACACAGATCTTCCATTTTCATTGAGTAGAGCACCCGAATCACAACATTGCAAAGAAGCTTCAAATCTTCTTCCAAGTTATTTAATTTCAAAAGCATTTTCATTACTTTGTTGGTATTTCTTAGTTTAGAATTTAGTTAGATATAATTATGTTTAAATTAATTTTTGTATCTTTCAATTAGACTAGGAAGATTATTTGAAACATTTTCTCAAAAATTAAAAACTTAAAAACATAATGAATGTTGCATGCAAAATTTATATAAAAATAATTAGATAAAAAGTTAAAAAACATAATGAAGGTTGCATGCAAAAATTTATATAAAAATAACTAATTGTAAGTAAATAGTTAATTCACACTTTATTTAAAAAAAAAAAGAAAGAAAAAATAAATAGATATAAAATATAATCATTTATGCAATTAGAATTCTTAAATGCAATATCTCAACATTCAAAAAGCGCACAAACAAGAAGAAAGAATCCTACTAATTCCATGGCAATGACTATCTAACACGGGGGCTTCACTTAGTGAACCTGAATCATAGCACATGTGTTTGTGACATACTAAAGAATCCTCCTATTTTCAAAAACTATTGCCCCAAACTCCTTTTTTGTCACCCCCCCTCCAATACCCTTTCAGTATCCCCCAACCCATTTTCTTATATAAACCCCCACCCTCCAGCCCAAAAAAAACCCCTCCCCCCTATTTAGGCAATATATTGGCTCCCCCTCTTTTTGCCTATTTTAAACTCCCCAATATGAATGCACGTGATAGTGTATTGCCTCTTTAGTGAAGACCCCATGCTAAGCGGCTATCCAACCAATATAAATCTATGTGTCATGCATGGGATGGGATGGGTATACACCCTTGCTTGTCAGAAAATCGTTTGCACTATACATGCCAGAAATTTACAGATTTGTAATTAATTTCACTACAATGCCTCATTCGTGTTTTAATATATACCTTTTGTAAAACACTCAACCAGATATAATTTAGGCAAGTTGTGCCATGTTATTTTTTTGTTTCTTATATATATATATATATATATATATATATAGTTTTTATATTATATATTTTCTATATTTTATTAATTATACATATACATATATTAGTTATATATTTAAACAAGTTATATAAATTTTAATTCATTTTGTAATTTTTACATAAAATTAATTTAATATTTTTATATCTTTTCAAAGGTGAAGTTGTTTGGTTCCTGAATGAGCCCACCAGGGATCAAGTCTTGTTGAGTGCAAAAGGCTCTGACACCTTAAGGGATGAGGTCGGGATCGTGTCCCGGACCAATTTTGACGGAATGGATACCCCTCGGTCTTTGGCTCTTAGCCAAAGAGGTTTTGAACCTCCAACAAAATAATGTGTTTTATATTCACATTTGAAAAAATAAAAAATATATAGAATAAATTTGATGTAACAATTATAAAATGAATTATAAAATTTATATAACTTATTTAAATATATAAACTAATAAAACTACCTTTTATTTATTTATATTACATTTATTTTTATATTATTAAATCTATATAACTTATTTAAATAATAAACTAAAAAATATATGTAGTATAAAAATATATATTATAAATAACTAATATAATATTAAAATTATATATAATATGAAAATAAATTCTATAAAAAATGTATATAATATAAAAACTAAAATATAACACGACACATATTGCCTAAATTATATTTGGGTTGAGTGTTATATATATATATATATATATATATATATATGAGAGGCGGTGAAATTAATTTATGTTTTGTAAGGGTGCAAACGGTTTTTTGACAAGTATAGGTTTATACCATACCATCCCATGCATGACACAAATTTCTATCAGCTGGAGCACGAGACAGATTTCTATCGGTTGGATAGCTAGGCAGTAGCTATCCAGCCGATAGAAATCTATGTGTCATGCATGGGATGGTTTGGGTATACACCCATGCTTGTCCGAAAACCGTTTGCACTGTACATGTCAGAAATTAATTACACTACAATGTATCATCCATGTTTTGATATATACTTTTTTGTAAAATACTCAGCCCAATATAATTTAGACAAGTTGTGCGGTGTTTGTTTTCTTCTATATTTTTTTTTTATACTATTTAGTTTTTATATTATATATAATTTCTATATTCTATTAATTATACATATACATAATATACATTAGTTATATATTTAAACAAGTTATATAATTTTTTAATTCATTTTAGAATTGTTACCAACAAATTAATTTAATATTTTTATATCGAATTCAAATGTGAATATGAATGTAAAAATGTGTTTTATATCACATTTGAAAAAATATAAAAATATTCAATAAATTTGAGATAACAATTATAAAATGAATTATCAAATTTATATAATTTTTTTAAATATATAAACTAAAAACTATATAATATAAATAGGTATATTAAAAATTATTAATATAATTAAAAAATTATATATAATATGAAAATAAATTCTGTAAAAAAATGTATGTGAAAGGAAAAAAATGACACCACGGTCTCAATTAAATAGTTTTAAAAATGCATATAATATAGAAACTAAAATATAATATGACACAAATTGCTTCAATTATATTTGGGTTGAGCGTTTAAGAAAATGTAGATAATCTATCCCCTTATTATACACCTTATGGGAGGGATTGCGACGATGGATGTTGCGCTCTATCCATGCGCAGGCTAGGGGAAACCCTAGTCGTGTGCTATTTCGTTGTCATGTATGCGTGGATACCAAATGGGGGGTGCGTTGTTGAAGGCCAGGGCGTGGCGTAGCAAGGAGGGAGTGGTGGACTGAGTTTGTAGGTTGGTTCATGGTTTGGGGAGAAAGTTGCATATTTTTTGGGGGTGGTATGGTGCAAATTTGGTGTGGTTGGCTGGGGTTTGCTTCCCCTTTTCACTTTCGTAGGGTGTTTTTAGTTTATTGTGGATTTTGTGTGTCTAGTCTTCACGTTTGAAGAACTGGTGGGTGGCTTTTTTTTTGAGTGGTAGCCTTGCATGGCTACCCAAACATGATCTCTTGGTGGGTCTAGCACTCCATTCAGAGATACATTGATGACGAATAGTCCTTCTTCAAGCATTTGTGATAATCCAATTTTTGGCTTCTCTACCTCAAATATGGGTGAAAATTCATCTCAGGCTGGCGCTTTGAGACCAACGAAGGTTAATGGATGTTTGGCTAAGAGTGATATCAGGCTTTTCATTGTGATTTCTCCGGATTCGATTGTAGAAGATATTGATTATCTCTCGAATCATGCCCTGATTTGCAAGTTTATGGGGATTCAGGTATCTTTGCCCTTTCTGGAATCTTGCGCTCGACGAACTTGGAATCCAGAGGGATAAATGTATGTGATGTTAGTTGTTAATGGTTATTTTATGGTGGTCATTACAAGCATGGTAGATAGAAATATAGCTTTTGAAGGGGGGCCCTGTTTCTACAATCAGGTTGGTTTCTTCTTCAAGCCATGGCATGTTGGTTTCAACCCTACTGAAGAGCTTCCATTGCGAATTCCAATTTGGATGAGACTTCTATGATTTCCCTTGGAACTCTGGAGAGGACATTTTCAACTTAATTGTTGCGCAACTTGGTAAGCCAGTAGGTCCTTCACGCAAAATGATGGAGAAAAAGGTAATCAATTATGCCCGCAATTGTGTTGAAATATGCTTGAGTAAGCGTTTACCAAATTCCATAAAAATTCAGTTGGGCCCAAATTCTTGGATCCAATAACTTGATTATGAAACCTTGCCTTTCTGATGTTGCTCTTACCATGAGTATGGGCATTTGCAACGTATGTGCCCAAAATCTAAGCCTGCAAGGAATCTCAACGGGGGACATGTTGGCTTTATTGCCAAGCAGGATAAAGGGAAGGCTCCTATGATGGAGGAAAATGAAGGTTTTATTCTGGTTAGAAGTCGCAATAAAGGAAGAGGCCAAAAAAGATCATTTCATGATAGGCATTTGTTAGAACTATGGAAACATACATTTGAGATGGGGGGTGAATTAGTTGTCTCACAAACTCAAACTTAAATCTCCTTATTTCTAATTTGACTAATTATACATGCATGCATAGATAAGAAGCACATCCACAACACTTGACACCAATATTTTTTTATCATGGAAACCCTATTAGGGGGAAAACCACGGTGGGGATGAAACCCACAATATGAACTACACCTTGTTAGAAGTCTAACACATATTACAAATGGGAATGCACATGCATTCATGCACACTGCCTAGAGCTCACTGGTCAAATACAAAAGGGATACAACTCTGAGGAAGGCTCACTGCCTTACACGATCACTACAATGATAAATCTAAAGTTTTTGAACTGTATAATGGCATCTACCCTATGCCTGGGTCAGTTCCAATGAAGTACAATTCAAATCTCTGTCAAAATCCTCTCTACCTCCTACAGACGAGCGATTCAACCTTCAATAGATCTGGCACATTTGATTTCCAAGCAGTCACACGTCCGCAACACCAATTTTTTGCCCTAAATATACACAATTTATCAACCTTGAAAAATAAACAAGGTCGGATCAACTCCAATTTCAAAATCCAATTCCATGCGCCAAAAATGGCAATTCAAATTCATGTGACTGCCAAAACGTAGCAAAGACCCTTACCATCAACCTCGAATACGTAACACGTCTGCAAATAATCTCTCGAACTTCCACTAAACCTTTTACTGATCAAGTCGGCCAAGAACATAAAGAAAATTACCACCGACTGAAAAATCTTCCGAATCCGATCACCACAATCGATGTGGACCACCAAGTTACTAGACAAACAATCCAAAAACATCCATAGGCATCATGAATAGAATACAAACATTTGAAGCCACCCAAATCATCGAATTCACAAACATCTCTTATGTCAGACTTCAAGAACACTGTCAACATTCACTAATACACCTGAAAAATGCCTACCAGACCTCTTGACCATGAACCATTTGAATTGAGAGCACATCAGAATGTCCCAATCACATTCCATACATCCATAACCAAAAATATCACCATACAGAGCAATTCTCACCACAAGTCAACAATACTGGTAATACTAGTAAACATTGTAAGAACCAACCAATATATCTGTTATGCAGACCTCCAATTCATCACATGGACCTCTAAAGCATGGAAAAAATCATCTTCAGACTATCTTAATCACCTCTCTAACATCCACAACCACTGATTTCAATTCCCAACATCCACAACCATTGATCTTCAAACAATGTCATGCTAAGCAGACTGCACAACTGTCAAACAAATATGTTGACATCCAACTCATCCTACAGATATGTTGACATCAATGACAACACATCCAACCTTCTAACAACAATCTGATCGATGAGGTCTTCAACAAGTCTGAGGCTCTAAATGACCTAGAGCAATTTGATTGGGCTATTGCTAACATGCCAGGCAATCAGGATCTGGTGGGCTCATGAGTGCTAGATAAGGTCCAGGGTGCAGACACTTAGGTTGGATCTCAAGAAAAGGGATTTGGGGCACAAATGGATATAGATGCACTTGTGGGAGTTGCGGGAGCTTTCAAGTCTTCTGAGGGCATCAAAATACATGATAGAGCAGGTGTGGCTTGCTTTGAACCGCTTGTAGAGAAAGTTGTTCCAGGGGGCAACAAAAGCAAGGATACTTCACATGTGTTGGGTATTCAACAAAAGCCTTTGAAAAAAGGAGCTCTTGAAAAGGTCTTGAAGGAGGGTAGGAAGAAGGATCAAGAGAATGTTAAGTTGATGGGAGAGATTTTGGTAGAATCTGGTGTTGTGAAGACCATTGATTCTCATTTTCCATCCTCTTAGAAATGATTATTCTATCTTGGAATGTAAGGGGGTTGAATAGCATCCCTAGACAAAAAGCTATTCAAGATTTGATCAGTTCTTTCTCTCCTAATGTGGTCATCATTCTAGAAACTAAGTTATTTGTTGATGGTATGCTTAGTAAGGTGCCTGAAATTTGGCCTAGAAGTATTTGTCAGTGCATTGGGGCTCAGGGTAACTCTGGAGGTATGGATTTCTTATAGGATCCCCGTAGGTTGGTCCCGGTTTGGTGGATCTCTAGTAGGTCTTCTATATCTCTAGTGGCTATAAGTTGTGAGACTGGGGAGAATATGCTGCTAACTAATGTTTATGCCCCGATTGATATATTTGGTAAGTCTCGTCTTTGGCCACATATAAGACTGGTCCATTCTCTTGTTCCTTTACTCCCCTGGATATTGGTAGGAGGTTTCAATGCTATTTCTTGTATGGAGGAGAAAAGGGGAGGAAACTTCAGACTTGACTCTTCAGCGGAGTTTTTGAGGAATGATATTGAGTCCCTAAGAGTAGTTGATCTCAAACCCACTAATGAGATGTTTACTTGGAATGACAAAAGATGTGGAGTTGAGGCTATAGTTGAGAGGCTAGACAGGTTCCTTGTCTCTTGCTTCTAGTTGGAAGATAACTGGACTACTAGTTTAGAGATTCTTAATTGGAAAGGTTTTGATCACTGGTTGATCATGTTGTTTGTTGCTAGGTTTCGTATGGCTAAGAACCCCTCTTTTAAGTTTCAACTTATGTGGCTCAGGGAGCCCTCCCTCCATGAGCTTATGCCTGACTGGTGGAGCGATGGAAGGCTTTCTTATGGAGCTACTATGTACTCATTTGTCAAGAAATTGCAATACATTAAATATAAGTTAAAAATGTGGAATAAGATGCATTTTGGTAACATATTCCTGGCTAAAAGAAGGGCTTAAGAGCAGGTTGATGTCATTACTAGACAAATCAGGGATCATGGCTTATTTGTTGCCCTATTAAGAGAGGAAGTTGTTGTGGTCAAAGAATTTGAGGAATGAGAGCTCCAAGAAGAGATTTATTGCAAACAAAAGGCTAGGATTGACTGGCTACAGGAAGGGGATAGAAATACAAAGTTCTTCCGCAATACTATAAAAGACAAAAGATAGGGAAGTCACATTACTTCTCTCCTTTCCTCAGAGGGAACTTCTTCTTTATTCCCATAGGGATATTTCTTGGGAAGCCAGTATGGAGGAAGGTTTGGTACTTGATTGCATTCCTTCCCTAGTTACTAATGAAATGAATGAGGATCTCATTAAGCCCATATTACTATCTAAGGTTGAAACAATTGTGTTTGGAATGCAGAAGGGTAATGCTCCAGGGCCCGATGGATTCCCTATTGAATTCTACTAGGAATTATGGGAAATTATTAAGTGGGATCTTTTGGTAGTAGTGCAAGAATATCTCAGGATGCTACATTTCTTGCTCCTATTCATAAGGAGGGGACCAACTCCTTTGAATCCTTTAGACCTATAGCATTGTGTAATGTGCTTTATAAAATAATTGCAAAGCTGATTGCAAAAAGGATCAAGCCATGGTTAGATAAATTAGTCTTAGTAGAGCAAGGTGGTTTTGTGGCAGGAAGACAAATTATGGATGGGATTATTGTTGCAGATGAATTTGTGCATTCTATGGCAACTTGCAAGGAGAAGGCTATGTTCATAAAGCTGGATATGGCCAAAGCTTATGATAGGGTCAAATGGAGCTTCTTGCACAAAGTTCTTTCTGCATTTGGCTTTAGTAGTGAGTGGATCAATTGGGTAATGAGATATATTACATTCTCCTCATTTTTTGTTCTTATTAATGGTGAAACCATTGAGCTTTTTGGTGCTTCAAGGGGCCTTCGCCAGGGGGGGTCCCATCTCCCCATATTTATTTATTCTAATGGTTGAAGGACTTGGAAGAATTATCAAATCTAGAATTAGACAAGGAATGATTCAAGGGTGGAAATGGGGGCATGACCTTCCTCCCTCTCATCTACAATTTGTTGATGATACTACTTTAATGGGAATAACCAAAATTAATTAACCAACCAACTTTAGAAGAGTTCTTTATATCTACATGAAAGCTTCAGGACAAAAAATCAATGAAGGGTGTTAAAATCTCTTATCAGATTATATAGATTTGATCTCCTTTAAACTATTCACAATATATATAATCTTGATATATATAATGTATATAATGGAGGTAATGTATGTATATATATATATTTACTAATAATATATTAATCAATATATATATATATGGTATTTATCTTGAATGTTGCTGTTATCATTAAACAGTAGACTGGAGATTGTATATTATATGTCGTTGTCGTTGCTGAATGATCTGCAACATTAATCACTATATATATGTGCACGGAACAGATTGAGAGTCATGCTCTTGATGAGTCATGACTCCTTGTGGAGTCATGACTCATCGAGAGTATGACTCTCGATAGGATAATGGAGATTACGGTTTATATAAACTGTTTTGCATTAAACATTATTTCGACTGTTAAGTCGATATCAATATACATATCATATCCGCCACCTTTTTCTCAAAGTTTATATAATAAACAATATTATATATATATATAAATTATAATATTTAATATTGATATTGATATGTATATTAACCAACTTATCATATGTTTTATCCGACAGACGCTATATCATTAACACTCCCTCTTAGCTAGGGAGGATATATATAACCTAGGTATAATAAGTGGGTATAGATAATCATTTTATATCATTT
The DNA here is from genome assembly GCA_018584345.1 of Thuja plicata. NCBI lineage: Eukaryota > Viridiplantae > Streptophyta > Pinopsida > Cupressales > Cupressaceae > Thuja > Thuja plicata. The sequence goes on along the minus strand of MU225773.1, from coordinate 1,066,135 downwards.
ACTGATATTGCGAGTAATGGTCTTCAAGTATCAAAATTCATGATACTTACCAAGTACCCAGAGCAATGGTCTCCAAATATCAATCCACAAGATATTCACCAATTGCTCAAAATGATTATTATGAGTAATGGTCTCCAAGTATCAAGTCCATGACACTCACCAAGTACTCAGAGTAATGGTCTCCAAATATCAAGTCCATGATATTCACCAAGTACTCAATGTGAGTATAGATAATCATTTTATATTCATATCATTTTACTGATATCACGAGCAATGGTCTCCAAGTATCAAATCCATGATACTCACCAATTACTCAGAGCAATGGTCTCCAAATATCAACTCACAAGATATTCACCAAGTGCTCAAAATGATTATCATGAGTAATGGTCTCCAAGTATCAAATCCATGATACTCACCAAGTACTCAGAGTAATGGTCTTCAAATATCAAGTCCATGATATTCACCAAGTACTCTTGTATGATATGTGAGTATGGATAATCATTTTAGACTTATATCATTTTACTGATATAA
>MU225773.1:1040168-1064667 GCA_018584345.1 Thuja plicata | reverse complement strand
ATATTCACATACTCCAATTATGGAAGATATCTTCCTCCAAGAGACTCTCATCATTTGGCACATGATTTATTTGTTCAATGATCACAACATTGTTCGCAAGAGTGATTTCCTATACACAAATGTACTTGTCTAATTCCATAGTAACATGAGTGAATGTAATAAACTGTGAATTTATCTCGAGAGTTTGTAACACCAGACATTCATGATTAATGTGGCTCTCTTCTGAAGCTTCAAGTACATGCATCAACCTCTTGACCTTCTTCATCCAAGGTTGCCTTAAATTAAATGTCAGACTTCTTCTGAATGTGATATCTTCTCACCTTCTTCAATAACTTTTCTGGCGCAAAGAGGTCTTTTCTTTCCTGCTTCATATTCAAAGGATTCATTATCTACAAATTCTTGATACTCCCTCTGAATCTCAGGAGAAGGATCTTCTATAGAGTCATTATTGTCTTCCTTGGATCTTTTGAGTGCAGTGTCTTCTTCAAATATTACATCTCTACTTAACTCAATATTTCTGTGTCCTGGAATGTAGATTCTATAGGCTTTTGAGTTTACACTATATCCAACAAAGACTCCTTTCTTTCCTGAAGGTTCCAATTTAGTTCTTTTCTCTTTGGGAATGTGAATGTAAACAGGACACCCAAAGATTCTTAAGTGACTTATATTAGGTCTATTTCCAGTGAAAACTTCTTCAGGAGTTTTATTTTTCAAGATAAGAGTGAGGACATCTATTTTGAACATATACAGCAGTGTTAGAGGCTTCAGCCCAAAGATGAGTTTCTAAGTTTTGATCATGCATCATTGCTTTAGTAGATTCTACAATTGTCCCGTTCTTTCTCTCTGCAACCCCATTTTTTTTTGTGGGTTATATGGAACAGTAAACTCCCTCTTGATCCCAACATGTTTACAGAAACTTTGAAATATTTCCGAGGTATACTCTTTACCATTGTCTGTTCTTAGTATTTTAATATTCTTACTTGATAGATTTTCTACTAGAGCTTTAAATTCTTTGAATTTCATAAGAATTTCTTCTGACTCTTTACATTTCAGAAAATATATCCAGGTCTTCCTAGAGTAGTAATCTACAAAAATAATGTAATACAGAGATCCTCCGATGGAAGGAACAAACATAGGGCCACATAGGTCAGAGTGAATAAGTTCTAATACATCTTTGGTTTTACTTTCACTATGATGAAAAGTGTTTTTAGTATTCTTTCCTAAAGCACATCCTTTACAAGCTCCTATATGTTCAGATCTTAGTTTTGGTAACCCTGTAAGCATTTTTTTTTTTTTTCAAAGAGTTTAAACCACAAAAGTGATAGTGCCCCAATCTCCTATGCCATAATTCACTTTCATTTGATGTATGAATTAGGGCTTGATGAGAAGAGGTACATAGTTTGTAGAGAGTTCCATCTCTAACTCCAATAGTATGAGCATTCTTTATGTTTGTGTTCTTTGGCCAATCTAGGATCTTCCCATCCATGAAGGTGATTCTATATCCATTGTCTTCTAGTGCTGAAATGGAGACTAGGTTCCTTTTTATGCCCGGTACAAATAGAACACCATTGAGTTGTAGAGATATCCTAGATTCAAGATATATGGTGCAAGTCCCAATACCCATTACTGGATAATCAGTATCATCCCCAATTGTAACTTCTTGTTTAGGACATCCTTCTATAGAGTCTAGATGCTCTTTGAATCCAGTGATATGATGAGAGGCCCCACTATCAACAACCCAGGTGTTGYGATTATGTGAAACTTGACTTGATAAAGCGGAGTARAATACAAGCTTTTCTGAATCCTTATACTCCTTTGTATCACAGACTTGGGCGAATGCAGCTTGAGCCTTATTTCTTTCAGGACACTTTTGAGCAAGGTGTCCAAATTTGTCACATCTGTAACATTGTATTTTTGATAAGTCTCTATGTTTGAATGTTGAATTCTTATATGATTCATTTCCTCTCTTCCTTTTGAAGTTCTTCTTTTTTCCTTTTGTGACATTCCGTATTAAGTACTTGAGAGACTTCTTTTGAAGTATTTGTATTAATCCCTCTAATTGCTAATCGAGACTCTTCTTGAATGCAATCTGATTTTAATCGATCAAATTTAGGAATTTTGGTCCGAGCACTTATTCCTTGAATGAAAGATTCCCATGAAAAGGGAAGTCCATTAAGTGCAATCATGGTTAATTCTTTACTGTCAAAGGAGTGACCAATAGTAGAGAGTTGATTTCTTAACTCTGTAATTCTCATGAAGTAGGAGGTGATGGTCTCTCCTTGTTTCATCTTTATTTGATGGAGTTGATTTTTGAGGGTAAGTGCTATGCTTGTATTGTTAATTTCATACATCTCTTTTAGTGCTTTAAGCATTTCATATGCAGTTTCTAACTTTATTATTATAGGCACTATATGATCTTTAACTCCATCTACTAGCAATTTCATTGCTTTTGTGTTATTCTTATCCAATTTAATCTGCTCATCTTTTCCACTTTGTTTAGGCTCAGATTTTTCCACTACTGGTGTTAGGTCATGCTCTTTTAGTGTGAGCATCATGCGTAATTTCCGTGCCACATAGTTTGATGCCCTTTCAAGACGATCTTCTAATCTCAATCCAGTCACCATTCTGAATATAGTGTCTTCAAATGTATATACGAAGTCTTCTATAAATCTGATCTAGATCTTTTATTTTATGCCTGCTCTGATACCATGTTAAAATCTCTTATCAGATTATATAGATTTGATCTCCTTTAAACTATTCACAATATATATATATATATAATCTTGATATATATAATGTATATAATGTATATAATGGAGGTAATGTATGTATATATATATTTACTAATAATATATTAATCAATATATATAATAGTATTTATCTTGAATGTTGCTGTTATCATTAAACAGTAGACTGGAGATTGTATATTATATGTCGCTGTCGTTGCTGAATGATCTGCAACATTAATCACTATATATCTGTGCACAGAACAGATTGAGAGTCATGCTCTCGATGAGTCATGACTCATCGAGAGTATGACTCTCGATAGGATAATTGAGATTACGGTTTATATAAATTGTTTTGCATTAAACATTATTTTGACTGTTAAGTTGATATCAATATACATATCATATCCGCCACCTTTTTCTCAAAGTTTATATAATAAACAATATATATATATATATATATATATATATATATATATATATAAGGTTAGAACAATATTATATGATAAACAATAATATATATATATATTAATTATAATATTTAATATTGATATTGATATGTATATTAACCAACTTATCATATGTTTTATCCGACAGACGCTATATCATTAACAAAGGGAAATCTTACCTTTGCTCCCATATAGGATAGGATTGCTACTATTTTGAGGTTTCAAATTGGGACTCTTGCTTTTGTTTATCTTGGAATTCCTCTCTTAGAGAGTATGCTACCAGGGGGGTTTTGGCAGGACATTTTAGATAAACTTCGTCAGAAGGTTAGTCACTCAAATAATAGATGACTTTCAACTGCAGACAAAATGACTCTCCTAAAGTCTGTGATTCAAGGTCTCCCCATTTATAGATGTTTTGTTATATCTGCCCCTGCAAGCTTCATTAAGGAATTTGATGCTCTTTCCAGACAATTCTTATGGATAGGTAATCTCCACTCTTCAAAGTGAAGTCTGGTTAAATGGGATTTTGTTTGTAGAACAAAACATGAGGGTGGATTGGGTCTTCGTCAAGCTGGTATGAATGGTCATGCTCTTGCATCTAAATTTTTTTGGAGATGGTGCATCAATCAGGACCTGGATTGGGCCAAAATCCTTGATGTTAAAATATTTAGGGCGAGTGGAAGGGAAGAACATACCTCAACACATTATGATTGGTAATGGCTCCATGATTTGGAACACTCTAAAGAGGGGGCCTTGTTGGTTAAACAAGGCCTTTTTGGATATGTATTAAGGGAGCGAAGGCTCTGTTTTGGTGGGACTCCTAGGATGGATATTTGGCATCTCCATTCCATTGATTGGATCCAAGGGCTAGCCGAGAAATATAAATCCCCAAATCAAGTTGTGCAATCCCCTCAAGTCATGAACCCACCCCCATCCCCTCCAAATAAAGACACATCTAAATCTCCTAAGTATCATGCGCCATTCATCCCTCCATCCACCCAATTTGAAGCTTCCATCTCTCCCATCACATCACCCTCACAAGTCCAAACATGTCAAGACCTTGTTCCAAAGCATGCTAATAGGAATTCCTCTTCTCCTTTAGATCTAAATATTCCTCCATCTTATGACACCTTTCCATATGAATATCCTCTCCTTTGATATAAAGATCTGCTTATTCTCCTTGACCCATCTCATGATCCCAATCCTAATCAAGATCAAGACATCCCTTGCATTCCATCCATTAATGGTCCCCCTACATGTCAAGAATTAGGCTTCACTTACCCTCCACTTCATGAAGATATTCCATGTATCCAATCCATTAACCCCCCCTTCATGTCAAGATCAAATTGCTCCATCTCATGATCTCATCCCCTCCACCTCATTGCATGATCCCCTTCCATCTCATGATCCACTTGTTCCTTGCATTCCACCACATAATCCTCCCCAAAGTCAAGCTCAAAGTACCCCTTCGTCTCCATGTCATGATGCCAATCCATCTCAAGATTCTATTATCCCTTCTAATCCCTCTCACAAGCTTAATACTCCACATGATCCCATCACACCTATCCAATCCATCCATGAACCCCATTCACATGGAATCACTTCTTGTGTTCAAAATAATACATATCTCATTGAAGAAAAAAGAATATCTCAAGATGTTGGTAACCTTCCACCCCTTCCAAATCCATAATCCCTCCATCTAAACTCAAGTGTTCCCATCCCCCATATTCCAAATCCATTTTGGGCCCTTATATAAAAACCTCTATTTCTTCCACATCCACGCCCATTTTGGGTCATTATGTCCCAAAGCCAAACCCTTCATCCCTTCCATCCATTTTGGGTGCTTACATACCTCCATCCCTCATATCCAAGTCCACCACTCCATCACCTCAAATCCCTACGCAAGATCAACAAAGGCACATATCCTTGTGTTAAATTCAACATTCACCCTCCATTATTCCACCCATAAACTCTCCAAACTATCTATCCTCATGCACCCATACCATTGCTATCGAAAGCAATTTGGATGCCAAAGGTAAAATGCATAAAAGCCAAAATCCACAAAAATTCAAGGGTCAACATGTCCCATCTAAAAGACATGTTCAAGAAAAGAAAAATATGACCCAAAAGCAAGAAAATTTCAAAAGGCCACAAAAGCCCAAAAAGAAATGTATCATGTGGATTCCCAAGCTACTTATTGAAGCAATGTATCTCAAAGAGAAATCCAAATTGGCATCCAAACTTGCTAATCCAAAAGCTTCCTCCACTCAGAAGTCCTCCAATCCTCCATCTTCCAAATCCATTTTGGGCTCCTATGCACCAAAATCCACTATCCTTAGTTCATCATCTCCTTCATCTATTTTGGGTCCTTATGTCCCAAAATCCACATTTCATATTCCATCCTCTCCTCCACAACTCCACCACCCTTCAAGGTGTGCCAATGTTGATCTTCCCAACTCCCTCATCCATTTATTCACAAGTCTTTCAATCTCCCATCCATTATCCACCAACTTCCCACCATCCTACCAACATCTATGAGCATATATCCAAAATTCCTTAGTACATGATAAAAAAACAAATATATCAAGGGATACCATCCATGGAACTAGATGCTTGAGTCCTTCCTCCATCTTCCTATCACATATCCAGTATCCACTTATACATCTATTCCCTTATTCTAATCCCCTTGAACTCTACACTTGGAGGCAAGCTCCATCCATGCCAATGCTACCATACATACCTTCCACATCCCCTATCTACCATCCATCATTATATCTAAGTACATCATCATTTTCCCATCTTTGATCTTGACTGTCCTATCTATTCCCTCCATCCACACCCTCCATGTTCCATGTCCATTATCCATCCCATAGCCATTATCATACTTAAGTCCATCCACTCTATCCATATTTGATCTTGACATTCTATTCATATCCTCCATCTCATAGTCCTTTTCTTATTTATTTCCTCCATACTCCATCCATAATCCTATATAATTCCATCTTCCTTTCACATGTCTTCGATCTTATTTATCCTATGTATTTCCCCCATTCCATATTACCTATTTTATCCATATTTTCCATATCATTATCTCCTATTCCATCCATATCCTCCATATCATTACCCCCTAACATATTCATACCCCTCCATCTTATATCCCTTCTCCTTCCACCTTCCACCTTCCACTTTCATAACTCGAATCTTCATAAAAACTAGAGGCATTAAATCATCCATGCATGCTTTGGACAACACAAGCCTTTATTACCCCCATTCATATCCTTTATACATTATCCATCCATCTCATTTAGCCTTTATCCTCCATATCTCCATCCTTCATCCTCCCACCTCTAATATGGGGGCATTGTTTGCAACATGACCCTTGGATCCTACTCCACTTATTCCCCATCCTTTAGTCCTCCACTCACATCCCTTCCACACTATCCTTCCATTGCATGCATCATTTATCCCCCATCTTCCCATCCTTCATTTTCCTACTGCTAGTGTGGGGCATTTCACTCCTTTGCCACATAGTTCTTGGATCTCCATCCATTTCATATTACCTATCCATCCACTCCTTTCATATATCTCCTATACAAGAAACCATATCTCCACCCTTTCATCCATCACCATGTCTTGGTTCTCCCTTGTCATTGGTCCCAAATTCATCATTTATCTACCATCCAATTCCATTCTATCTAATCCACTTATCTTTCTCCCATCCTATCCAATTCCATTCACTTATCTTCCTTTCATCCTATCTTATCCAATCATTTATCCCCCTTTCATCTATCCAACCCAAAAATCCAAAAAAATAAATAAAATCCCTATAATCAAAAAATCTCAAATCAGTCCAATTAAGTGCAATCAATCCTAATCCATGCAATCCAATCTTGCAATCTAGCACATCAATCTTTAATCAATCTACCATCTTGATCCAAATCAGCTGACAATCCATTGACCACTTTTTCAAATCATCTTCATGGGATGTATCCTTCCCAATCCTTTGGATGTGCATTGTTTTTATCATTAACTTTTCCATCCTCAATCAATCAATCGGTTTTCAGCTTGACTAGGGGCAAAATCTTGGTTTGCTTTTGGTTTGTTTTGCATGCTTGCTTGTATGTGTTAAGCATATTTTGCATTTATCATGGTCTTTGCATCATATTGTCACAAGGCATCATGGTCTTCCATATCAGGGTGTCATAAGGCATGTGGTTGCATTTGACCTTTTTTATCACGTACTTGACAACTTGTCATCTTGGTTACTCATACCTTGCTACATAGTGTCAAGTACCATATCAAACTTAGGTTGCTCACACCATTGCAGCATGACTTTACTTTATTTTTCCTTCACTATCCATATCATTTTCCCTTTCCTTTCATGCTCCTATCCATTTCGAGAGCACATCCATGTTCTCCAAACCCGCATGTCCTCTCGAGGGGGCATACCACTCCCTCCTCGTCATCCTTCCTCATCCGTCCATGACTGGGGCATCATGCTACTAGTCTTATCTCTTTTATCCACTATGTTTTAATCTTCTTTGATCTAACATCACTTCATGATGCTACATCAAAGAGGGGCAAAATGTAGACACAAAAATCTGTCCATTACCCTTATCCTAGCCAAATTAAATAGATATTTACTATTTATTTAATAATCATTTGTCCTACCTTTAATTAAACAAATTTACATTTATTTAATTAGAATCCCCTTTATCCCCTATCCTTGATTAAATAACTTTACATTTATTTAATATTATCGTATCTCATTCCCACTGGCATCTTAACCCTCCATTTAATTAAGTAAATGATTGTGTTTACTTAATTAATCCTTTTTCTCCCACTTGGAATTAAATATTACATTTAATTCTATTTGAGCACGTTGCTCCTAACTTTAACCCTTACCTAACCTCACTTCCCTAACCTAACCCATCCTTCTAACCAAACCAACCCACTTGCCCACTAATTAGTCCTAATCTCCTAATTTCTGTTTTGTAAGCTTCTGACGTGGGTGCAAACGATTTTTTTGACAAGCATGTGTTTATACCATACCATCCCATGCATGACACAGATTTCTATTCGTTGGATAGCCACTGCCCCTAAGCACACCTATCATTCTGCATCCAACTCCACAAATGAATACCATATCCCACCACCGAGCACTCATTCCTTGTAAAATATGTACGCTAGTTAAACTAATCAGTGCTAGTATTTTGGCAATAATGCTCCAATGAGTTGAAGATGATGCCTAAGCACAGGTATCGTTCTGTATCCAACTCTACAAATCAATACCATAGTCCACCACCAAACACTCATTCCTCAAGGAGTGAAATTGATGAACAACCCATGCTTCAAGTGATAATATTACTATCACTTGCCATGCACCCCTCCTTGTGAAGGGCATAGTCCATTGAACTGATCCCCTCCCCCGCAAGAGCGCCTTTTGCCACAACAATAGGAATAGTTTGGTCCGTGCCATTGCATAAATTTCCAACACACGTGAGATGGTTTGATTCCTTCTGCCATAAACACTTGCGAAATCTTTAACAATGCTTAATATTTTCTGACACTGTATTACTTCATAATTATAAGATAATTCGAATAAACCAGATATTTTAATTCATAGGATGACCTGAAAATATGTTTTCTAGGCAAGCCGTTGTATAATCATAATATTTAATTTGCTTAATTAATTAAAGGATCCCACAGATAGCTCAGATATTTCAATTCATGTCATCACCTGAAAACACATTTTTTTATGTCAGACAAGCGAGAATCTCTTCCTTCTACATCCTCAATCAAATTGAGCTAGCAACCATTCTTGCTTGCACACAACAGCAAGAAGAGTTGTTTGCAATTAGAGAAAATCTGTCATGGTTGCATTTGATGGTATTGTCAACTTTCATATGATACACTTGTCTCTTTGCCACAATCAATGGTATGATTCAATGGACAAACTAGACATAAAAATGAGATTTCAGATAGCCAAACAACTGAGAAAATATGAAGTATTTTGGAATTCCTTTTCTGCCACAAAAGCATTTGTGTGCTTGAGTGCCTACTTTTCACTCTTACCAAATAATGAAGCCACACTCCAGTTTTTTGATTTTTCACCATCAGATTCTTCCTTTTTTTCACCTCTAACCTTCTTAAGAACCTTTTGTAAGCTCCACTCACCCCTGTCTTTTTTCTCTTCTATGTCTGCATTAAGGGTAATTTTGGATTGTTGTTTATGGCTAACGCCACCTCCACTGCCACCTTGACCAGTTGCATCGTCCAATCCTCCTTCTCCCTTAGGTCCTGTATTAACAAGTGTCGAGTGCAATAAATTATTAAATGGGACATTTATTTAACCTTTCTCAGAAGTAAAAATTTTGCCAAGCATTACATGAATTAAATTTGACTTTCCTAATATATGTTATTAGTAAACAGTCACAGTAGACATTATTCAAGAGATTAAATATAAAATGATGTGTTTTGGTAATGCCTCAGATACAGTAATAGAGCAATTGTGATCTATTAAAAAAAAGAGAACCAAAATTTTCTTTACAAAGCAAGCTATTATAAATCTGATGGCAGCAAAACATAAGCAGTCAAGGTCGAATCAAACTGGCATTTGCCCCCAAACCATATCCATGGCAACTGAATAGCTATCCCATCGGTCAAAGTGCCATAGCAGAAGGCACTGAAAATTTCTTTCTTTTAGAGTATTGCATACTTGGCATACAATCATCCAAAACCATGCATAATGTATTTCGATAATTTAAAATTAGATTCAACCAATGTATTCATCTATCCATACCAAAGCGTGTTGAAATTGAAACCTGGGTGAGTCTCAGATGAGCAGCTCCCATTGTCTGAGTAATGGAACCTGAATCTCCTTTTTACTCTCTTCTATTTGTGGAATCAAGATTTCTCTCAGAGATATTGAAGGTTAGGAAAGCCATCAAATTTATTTTCTGAAATGCATTTCAATTGAATCTTTTATAGAAAACACGTTTATCATGTTCCCCATTTAAATATTCCTCTGATGGATAACTTACTCCTGGAAGTTGTCCCTTACTAACAACATAATTACACAGAATACGTTATTGCTGTTCTGAGTGATTGAAGGTTTTCTTTCAGGGTAATGTAGTGTTATAAATTAAACTATATGCGATAAGGACAATGGTTTGTTATACCACAGAATCAGATATATAATACTTCTCACATTTATTATCCCCAGAGATCTTGTCTTTGATTTCCCTTAATAATTTATCCTCAAAAGAAGCATGTATTTCTATATGTTTCTTCCCCACACAATATATTTTCTTCCACACTTGATAATCATAACATTTTGCTAAAGCTCTCATAAAGTTGGAATACATTTCACAAAATTTCCCAAAATCCAATTTTTCGCCTTCTGAGTTGTCTTATAAGCAGCAAATTATCTCTCCATCTGCCATGTTGCAGGTTCTACATCAACATTCCAATCTACATACCCACACTGATTAGTATATGAAGATCAATCATTGCTGATTATCCCACAGTGATTAACCAATAATCCTTCCACAAACTGTTTAAATGCCAAAATATGGGTTGCTATTGTGATGAAAAATGGAGAAACATTTGTTTTGTACTTGAAGACAATTTAATTGCTTAAAGACAGAGAGTGAAGGATACAAGAGTTTACACCATGAATTTTTGAATATATAGTTTTTTCATTAATTTCAGATCATTGATTACATTGTACAAGTTGTAGTAAATTATTCTGCTGGATCAACATTGCTAAAGGGCTCCAACAATTGTCCGATTGTGATGTCTATGAAGAAAAGCTTGCAGTTTCCTCGGCTATTATTTTCTCTCAGTTGCAGTTTCTTGTTAATGATGCTTTGATTTCTAGCATCATCGCTTCTTAGGGAGCTGAGTTTCCCTTGCCGTTTTCTTAGGGGTGCACTTTTTTTGTTTTCCACGTCATTCCTAAGGACCTAAGGTGCATAAGGAACCTCTCAATGGAAGGCCCATCTGGTGCTATTGCAGTTTTATGCTAAAGCCTGCCACCAAATGGCTGCATCACACAGCTCCCCATTTTGCTTCATCAAAGAAATCACCTCATGGATTCTTCAACCATGATCAGAGATGCTCATGATAGTTGATTTCTTCTATATTTTTTCCTCTTTACCTGCAATGTTATTAGTCTCTACAGTGGCATTCATACTGTTGTTGGATTGACCATACTCAAGTTTTTTTGTCAAGATGTAATGTCCCCTTTTTAATTCCTTTAGTTTCAGTCCCTAGCACACAGAATATAAAATTTGCACAATTGATTATTAATAAGAAATCTTGACTTCTAAATTGTTGATTTAATAATTACTGTCAAAATTAAATTTATTAAATTGCTTTGCACACTTAAAATCTGCCCAGACTTGTATCAGGTATTATTTCTGTAGTATTGCCAATTTCTTCAAATCTACAACAGTTTAATGCCTTTGGTAAATATTTCTTATGCCTGAGTCGGGTTTTCGTCCACAAACTCAGCAAGGAAAATAAAAGGGTTTTTGTACTTTAATGTCTGCCATGTGAAGTTTCATCCTCAGGTTAAGTGAACCTCATTTCCGTGCTCGAAAGGAGTAATAATCAGATAATAAAAGATGTATTCTTCATATAGTTCCCCCTTCCTCTTTAGTGTGTCTTATATATCTTTTTTCCCTTCAATAGTCATGATTCTTCACATGCCCCTTGACCTGTGATAAAATTAGACTTTAATTTTATATTTTATAACAATTATATTATATTTTTTTATTTTTATATTTTTATTTTTTTATTATTACAATCCCTTTTCAAAAAGGGGACATTACGAAATTTCTTCACTCTTGTGAAATGTGGCCTCATTATTCATCTAGTAGAACTGGATTTTACACAACACCAGTTGGAAATGTTTTGCAAATTCTTCCATCAATCCTATGGTACAGCTCTGGGCAGCAGTTTTGCTGTTGTCTATGGTTGGTTTTTTATTGGTGCTTTCTGGAGGATCAAACTGTTCAGTCTCTTTGCATAAACCATCTCTTGTGTTTCATAGAGTTTATAGATGATGATGTAGGAGTATGGAATAGCACTCTATTTGATTGTGTTGGAAATAAGCCACACCCGGACCAAAGATGGTCTGGCCAAGAGGGGCCATTAGCTCAGTTGGTAGTGGACTCCAGCAGCAAATGGAAGGTCCTAGGTTCGAGTCCCAGCTTGTCCAAATGAGCAGCCGCTCCAACAATTAGCAAATATTTATTTTGGTTTAGGCCTCATGCTTGGAAAGAATTAAAATTACTTGTAACTATAGGAGCTGAAGATTAGCTTATACCCCAGGATCACATACAAAACAAAAGATTACCTTCCACAACAATGTATGGCAAGAAATGAGCTTTCTTGATATTAAGATCTACGATACAAAAGTGTACAAGAGGCCTTGCTTATAAAGGCAAGGTGACATAGGATTAGACAAGATCATGACAAGTGTCTTAATCCTACAACATGAGACAACTTATTATAACTACTTAGGACACAAGAAGTAATTTAATAGTGTTCCATGGGGACGCATCTGCCCCAAAAATAACCTGTCCCCTATAGGGGGGACATTTTCAAGACTTGAGGACTTGGGGGAAACCTCCCCCCACAGAACCACCACCTTTGCCACCTCCGTCAAGGATGCCGCTAGGTTGCTTGCTATATGGCACGTCCCATTACATACTAATTGCATGTATTTCACAAAATACCCCCTCACCCCCCCCCCCCCCCCCCCTCCCCAAAACCATCCCCATGTCCCTGCGTCCCTCCATCACGAAACTCCGTGGAACTATGGAAGTAAATGAAATAAGATCTCATTGACAAATAAGACTTCTAGAAAGATTTGTAGGACCTAAGTAAACTTAACATGTGATTAGGACCCACTCGTAAACTAGTTAGGTAAAATACTTCATTCACGCCAACCCCCTCATAAGTGCAACTTAGAGAGGAACAAATCAATGCAAATGATGCACAAATGCAAGGATGGGTCTTGACTACGAGGTCATTTGAAGTACCCATTTACAAAAGATTTCTCACAAACTGAGAAAAGGAGAAAACATAGTGGGACAAAACTCCTCTCCAAAAGAGAGAATATATGAAAACAATCATGTACAAGTGATGAAATAATTGATGATTGGAGGACTCATCAACACCCCCCAAGGACTACATCCATCACAAAGACACAATCCATAGCTCCCCCATAAGATGGAAAGAAAGAGACTATGCAGCTCCCCTCTCCCCTCCTACCCTTAATGTATAATCTCATGCAAAAATTGTGTAAGCGCTTGAAGGGAAAACACAATCCAATGTTGACAAACAACTTCTCTCCCTTTCAAAAGAAACAAAGCCAAGTACAGTTGTAGGAATGTTTCCCATTCTGGATGAGAATTGATAGAAAAAAGAATGAAGATGTATGATGTCTTTGAAATCTGCTTAGGCATCACCTGCTCCACGATAGATGATAATGCCTCAATTAGATCAAGTACATGTCCAATCAATAAAGAAGGTGACAAACTAGGACTATGTAGAGACTGATATTGAACAATCTCCAAAGACAATGATGATTTGACAATAGTAGTGCAATCTCATCAAAGAAGAGAGATAACCCCTCAAATCCAAATTTGTAATATGAGAATCACAAAACAAATCAGATATACTTGTCAATGCTCATCCCACAAAGTTGAAAGACAATGATGGTCTTGCTACATAGAATCACTCGAACCATTTGAAGAAATGACTCTGAGCTCCAATGAAGCAACAAAAGATGGATGGTTCTACTGAACAAGAATGATGGGAGCCTCAATCAATGACTTTGCACAAGGAATCACTCCAGGTTAAGGATCAACAAATATAATTGAAGACAGAGAAGCATCTAAAGAACCCCCATCCTCATCTTCTGAATATTCAAAGTACTCCAAAGAATCAAACACTTGAATAATATCATAGTCATACGGTATCCTATTTGAAAAATGAAGAGGCACAATATAGTCTGAAACGAGATCATCTAGGAATGGTTGAGTATCAAGATCTCCATGTATCTCCCAAGTTTTAGTCCAAAGAGCATTAGGACACTCAAAATGAACATAAGAATTCAAGATGTCAACATCAACATGCATTGCAATAACTCCTAACACATGACCCCTTTTGCAATTCCAGGCAAATTTCTTAGGTGTACTTGAAGGGGGAGCAAGACCACACAAATGTGGCAACAACTAAAGCCAACAAAGATGTTTTATGATGCCATCCTTCCATTATTTAAATTTTCTCTTTTCAAGATGATCAAAGAAGGATGGAATGAAAAACCCTAAGTTGTCAATTCAAGTATGGGTGTGGGTACAAGTATCAAAACTCGGTACAACTACGAGTACAAGTATGGGAGTGTATATATATATATACTCCCCAAAGGGCGGCTCCCAGTATATTAATTTAAAAACAAAGTTACAATAGTTCATGCATTACAAACATCATTCCCTCCATGCATTCATACAACCTTTCTATTTGAGAAGAGAAGAGATTCCCATACATCCCAATGAACTAGGCAAAAGCCATTAAAATTCCCCTTTCTATCCCATTCCTATTCAGATTCAAAGCCTTGTACACAATTTGTTTCAATTGGACGACCTCAACATCAAAGATCTTAGCAATCAAGCCTCAACTCAGAAGCAAAGGCATGGCATCAAACATGGCTTTGATCACCACCTTGTTCGAATCAACAAGGTGGTAAGCAAATGATGAGGTTCATGTTAAATTGCCCATTACCTAAGTTGCATTCGTGAAAAAACTCTCATACACATCACCATCGTGCGCGTGACCAACATTCCATGGAGCTTCACCCACGATCTTCACCACTACACCCACCCTTGTAGCCTCACCTTTACTTTTGAATAGCCTTCCCACTTGCTTCGCTATAGTTTCCCCCTTTTCGGCCTTGCATTCACACTAAACCCCAAACCTGCAAGACATTTTGACGTTGCTAGAGTGCTCCCCATCAACTCTATTTATATATACGATCCACAGTAATGAAATTTTTGGATGTAGATAGCCCAGAAATGCCAACCCTGCAATTTCCACTCACCAAGAGCCAAATCCAACGACCTAGTTCCTCATCCATCTTGCATAGTGGGCAGCGACTTGGACCCTATATTTCTAATGATCTCAAATGATTGTTGTTAGGATGCATTTATGCAAAGCAATCCATAAAAAGGATCCAACCTTAGGCAAAATTGAGCGGCCAAAATGCCCATGCTACCCACTTGGGGTCCTTACGCACCGCTTTTTGTATCTAGTGACCTAGTCTTGTTGAGTACTCCCCAGACTTTGAACCACTCCAAAATATGATGTCATCTTCTTCACTTCGATTTATTCTCCTCATCCATCTTGCATAGTGGGCAACAGCTTGGACCCTGCATCAATAATGATCTCAAATGACCGCTCGTTGGGATGTGCTTATGCAAAGCAATCCACAAAAATGCTCCAACCTTAGGCAAAACTGACTTGTGCTAGAATGCACATTCTAGTCACTTGGGATCCCTATGCACTGCTTGTTATATTTGGTAACCCAGTCTTGTTGAGTACTCCCCAGACTTTGAGCCACTCCAAAATATGATGTCATCTGCTTCACTTAGATTTATTCTTGTAGAATTCAACTCATCCTGGAAAGCGACTTTGAACTTGAGAGAGACAAGTAGATCATCAACTTCAATCCAATCGCTATTTCCTCCTATGGATGAAGGTTCCATTTTGACATAATCCATAAATTTAAGCCCGATTCTTCCTTTTAACAGCTCAACACCTTTAGCCAAGTCTTCCACATCCTTCACAGGAATGTGACCCTCCCAAGTGTCCTCTCAAAAATCTGCTAGTTTGCCACTATTATTGTTCTAGGACAAATGCTTTGTAATGATTGGTCGACACTCCCACATGAATTTCCATACAGTCAAGCCCCCAACTAAATCTGCAATTGTGAGAATCCTGCTTGGCTCATTGTTGTCCAAGTATTTGCTTTGAAAATTTTTGCAACACAACCTTTGAGGTTCCTTAAATAATTTCTAGATTAGCTTACCCCCGAAAGCTAAATTTTGAGCCCTTACTTTCCTCAGTCCAACTCCTACCTTTTTTTACAAACGAGCCTTATCCCAACTAATTAGTGGAATTTTCTTAACTTCTTTAGATGCTTCCCATAAAAAATTCCTCATTAGGCCATCCAACATCCTTGTCAATTTATTCGTGAACTGAAAGCAAGACATTACGAAGATGGAAATGGAAAACAAAACTGATTTGATCGTCATAATCCAGCCTGCTACAGTAAGTCACTTCTCCATGAAGAGGCTTTGACCTGCATTTGGAAATGATTTCCACCCACAACTAAGTACTGCTCGGCAGCTCACACCTCTAAACATTAGGGCTCCAAAATACTTGGATGGAAGAGCGACAATTTGGAAACCTAAGTAATTTGCAATCCTCCTTTGGACAACCATTTTGTTATTAAAAAAGAATATCTCAAAATATGCCTTGACACCCAAATGTATTTGTCCAACACTTCCTTAATGTCCTTAGCCCCTTTCAGCGTAGCATCCCCAAGCAATGACATATCATACACAAATTGTATGTAAGTCATCTTTTCTACTCCCTCAGCCACTTGGGCACCTTCCATCTATTTACTTGTTTCCTTCTCTTGAAGGATCTCCCCATGACTTCGGCCATGCTCACAAACAGAGCTGGGGTCTCCCTGACGCAACCCATTAGTAGAATCAAAGAGCCCACAAAGAGAGTTGTTAATGGCTATAGAAAATTAGATCATGGAAATACACTCGAACATCCAATGAATCCAAATGTCATCAAAGCCAAATCGTTGTATGGTTAACAACAGAAATTTCCATCTAACTCTATCATATGCCTTACATCCAATTTAATCATCTTGCTCCATGTTTTGTCCCCAGTGATCGTACGAATTGCCTCATTAGCTAGATTGATGTTGTCCATGATGTCCCTGCCAAGGGTGAAACCATTTTGCTTCTCTGAGATTATAGATGGCATAACCCCTTTTAATCTATTCACAAGGACCTTTGCCATAATCTTGTAAATCATGTTTCATACGTATATAGGACAGAAATCAGCAAATGACTTACAAATGTCTTTCTAGGGGATGAGAGTGATTATGGTCTTCTTATTGAATCTTTGACGAATTTTTGCTTCTTTCTGAACTCCACCGCTTCCCAAACATCTTTCTCTAGGAAGTGCCAAAATTTTTGGTAAAATAATGTCATAAAGTTGTTCGACCCCTATGCCTTGTCCAAATATAACTGGAATACAGCTTTCCAAACTTCTTTGATGGCAACAGGAGCAATCAGCATTTTATTATCCAAATCTGAAATGCATCTCATGATGCAGTCAAGGATTGTTTTTGTCATAGTTTTTCGATGCACCATCTAGGGCCAGGAGAAATTTGAAGTACTCAATTGCCTCAACCTCAATTTCCTCTTTGTTACTTACAATTTTCCCCCTAGTGTCAATTATGTATACAATCCATTCTATTAGTCCATGTATACAATCCATTCTTCGGAGGGCAATCACAAAGTCCAACAGCTTTAGTGAAATCCATCAAATCCAATATAACCTTATTGATCCTACTTAGTCCCCCACTCTTCTCATTTAGATCTAGAATGGCATTAAAATCTCCCTGCGAATAACCATGGCATCACTGATCGCTTTTATTTCCTCTGTTAGGGATCCACATATTCTTCTTCTCCTCTATCTATATGGGACCATAGACATTGAATAGGAGGAACCTGCAATCTAAGTCCACGTATGCAACTTCTCCAATCACCAATTAAGATTCCTTCCTCAGCACCGAAACTGACACCTTCCTTGCATTCCACATAGAAGCCAACCCCCCAGTCGAGCCAATCACTTCTTGAAAACTAATATTCCAGAGTTTGAAATAGTTTATTAATTTGACTGCTTCTATTTCATCAACTTATGTTTCCTGAAGTAATACTACATTTGCCTTTAAAATGTCTAGGTGGCGCCTCTTGACAAGGGCATTTAAACCAGTGACATTCCATATTAGGATCTTCACTGTCCTCCAAGAGAGGTTGACACTCCCTTGGATCTAGTCATGTATTCTTTAATGTTGGTGTATTGTTTCTCTATGGCCTCCTCTTTCCTCTTCTGTCTATTAGTTTTCTTGCTCTGCCTTCGACATGACTTCTTCCCTTTGCTCAATGCCTTACTTGTCGATTGGCTAATACATCGTGGATCGACAATCCCTAGTTCATCAGTTACTAAATAGTAACTCATCTCCTTCTTCCAATGAATTGATCTTACTCTATATTGGCTTGGCTTGAGCTAAGATTTTTGAGTCTGAAGCTTCCTCCCTCCCTCCCTCTGACAACTCCTAGATTGATGTCTTTGTCTTGCATTGCTTCAAGAAGGGCCAATTGTTTCAATGTCATTCCTTCTTGCTTCCTTTGAGCACATTCCCTCAAGAAGGGTCCTCTGATCCTTCCCCAAAAAAGGTATAACCTTATCAAATTTCCTATAATTTGTGGAGATTCAGATAGAGCCTTAGTTTCCCTTTCCCCCCCATTCCTCAAACTCTATCATCAAACTCGGGTGCTAAGACTTCCCTACTGGGTCTTTGTAGAGTGAAGCTGCCATTTGGTCATTCCCAACATCCCCTTAAGTTTGGTCCATTTATCTTGATTAGGATTGTTTGCTTTAATTGTGCTCTATGGGTGGACTCAATTATGTCTCTGGTGTTTTGTTTAGGATGCCACCTTTGTTATGTCGATTTCTGGCAACCAACTTCAAAGCGGTTCCTACTCTCACAACCTTAAACATTAAAACCTCCACTTCGATCTCCTACTCTCAAATTCCGCTAGTAGAGGATAGGTGAATGACCTTTGGAATTGACTCAATGGAAATTAGCTTTAACCTCACGAACGGTATTGAATCCTCTTTCCTTGTGTCTAGACCCAATAAAAGCCCTACTTTTGAGCCAATCAATTGGATGCAATCTCCAAACCAATACTCAAACAATAAATTGTATAGGCGAATCTAGTAGGCTCTGTCCGATGGGGATTTTGTTCCAGGGTTCAAATTTGGGGTCCACTTTTGCACATAAACTAATATTCCCTACACCACTATGAAGACGTTGCCAAAATGACATCCTGATCCTCCTCTCTATCAAAATCCACCATGACAACTTTGGCAAGAAATCCACCACAACCTCCGCTTTCCAGTGGTCCGCAACCCATATTTTGATCTTCGCTTTGCTAGGGTTTCTCCCAATAACTTTCATAATAATGGCTGCTTGAGAAAAGGTCTCTTCAACATTGTCGACTTTTTGCGAAACATCTTTTGCAGCACCTTGAAACAAAGTGCACCGAGGCTTCATCCTTGCTTGTTGAAATCGGGTTGCCTAACTTTTTTCGTCATAGTCTATTCTTCTTTGCTTTGGGAGCAGCCCCATCATCCTAAGACCAAGTGGAATTCCTATTGCCTCTTGTTGCCACCTCAAGGATCGCATCATGGCTCGCTGATTTGGGAAACAACACTTGTCCTAGCTGTCATGATCTGCCACTGTTGAATCCCATTCTGCATTTGGTCTTCTCATGCTACTATCTAAAAAATTTCACTCCATCATTTCCATTTTTAGGATATATATATATATTTTCAGAATAATAAACTATAAGAATAGTGATACTCATAATTGTCAATAAATAGAATATTTAAATAACTCACTCATAATTTGATAAAAAGCAAATACCCAAGCCTCAAATTATAAATATAGATAAATAGTAAATATATCATATGTTTAATATTATATATTAAAAAATTATATATATAATATATATATATATATAAATTATATATTATGTTATAAATAAATTTAATATTGTATAATTTATATTAATGTTAAATATACATTAAATATTATAATATTATGCTTAAAATATTTACATATAATACATTTTATATCATTTGTAGTTTTATTTTATAATATTGAATTAAGAATATTTTAGAAACTATATTTTTTATAATGTAGAATCAAAAATAAAATATCATCTAAAAAATAAGTAATAAAAAAATATTTTAAAAAATAATAGAGTATAAAATATAATAGTTTATATTAGATCAAATATTTCCGTAGTGTAATGACAACAATATTTTCATTTGTCATGGCGTAGTTTAATAAATGGACAATATGAAATAAAATATAGCCCTCAAATAACAATGGAGAGAGCAATTTTCAAAGTGACAAATGCTATGACAATGGATCATCAAATGGGTTCTTTTGCGACAGACTGAAGGCATACCTGGGCGCAAATCCACAAGGGACCGAGATCCATATTGGACCCAGACGGGTATGGCGGGCATTCTTGCCAAACCCATTAACACATAATCAACAATGAGATATCTCCAAAATTACAAAAATGACAACTTTCAACATCAAATAGAAACCCCCAAATATTATTAATGCTGAAAATGAAGCCTTCTCAAAAATATAGAACCTCAACACAAGTCAAGATGTCCAAGTTATGTTGATATAATTCAAATTAACACAAGGAATATGATCAATCTATAGAGATCTAACAAAGCTAAGCACATGATAATGACAAAGTAAACTTCAAATAAGGATAGATAACACCCGGAAATGAAGCTCAGAACTGTTTTTGAATTTGTCTTCAAAACCCTTGATGTGTGTATTCATTGTTCAAGATGCAAACCGAATTAGCTCACCTAGGATTTGATCCAAGATATCAATGACTAAGATCTCTAGCTGTTTGAATTCACCCTTGAATTCGCCTTTGAAATACACTTTCAGTTAAGCCCTTCGAGTCTAATCGATTTTAATCCTTCAATATAAGTGCAAACCACAATGTTTGCTGTAGGTAATTCGCATTCCAAATGCTGGAGTAAACTGCCGATTTGGGACAGAGATGGGTGCATATTCAATGGTGCATTCGCTGCCTCATATGCTGGAGTAATTCGCCAATGTAGAGCAGAGTTGAGCCTCGAACAATCAGGCCAGAATTTACACAAACAAAATAGAAAAATTGCTGCCTTATTAGGAGCAGATCGCATGCCAAGATTGGAGCTGCTATAAGGACGAATTTCACTGCCTAGAAGTTGCTTGTCGAATCCACAAGGAGAGATCTCATGTTATGTTTTTGATGATTCTCTCCTTAGGCTTCGATCTCCATATATATGAGAATGAAATTATTCCCAAGGAGGCCGACTTGGTCTTACAAAATTCAACAAGGTATTTATGCCAAGAGGCCGACCTTGGGCCCTCAAATATTTTGTTCAAGCATATATATATATATATATATATCGATTTCAATGATAAACAATAAATAATAAATATTGCCAATATTTATTATTATTATTTATACTTATCGATTTATTGTCCAAGCTAGAAGATATTTGCCGTAAAGGCCATAATATCAACAGTTATCAGACACAATGAAAAATTTGCAAAATCTGAATAAACTATACCTGAGGTTGGATTTGAAAAAAGTGCATATGCACAACGATAGAGCTCCTCCATACCTTTCCAACAACACAAGAATCGTGAAAATTGGATAAACTGACAAAAAGTTATGAGCTCGAAGTCCACAATAGGAAATCAGATTTCAAACAACAATAAAATTCACCTGCACCAAAATCTGGCAAAAAATACCTACAGCACCATGAAGTACATGGAAATAGCCTTTTGTTATTATCTCATTTGCAAAATTTCAACACCCTGGCAGAAAGTTATGGCAAAATAAAAGTAATGCCCAGATTTGAGCACTAGGGAGCCAAAATAAGCTCCAAGTTGCTAACACTTAGTCACCAATAAGACTGAAAAAAACCCATCATTAGACATAGTGGCTTCATGCATGTGGCGGTGGTGATGAGGTTGGTGGGCATAACTACGCCGCTTAGACGATAAACCCCGCCCGCAACATGAAGACCTTCCATTTAGCATTACATGTGCGAGGCCCGTAAACAAATTTAAATCAGCCGAAAATTTAAAAAAATTGAATTTTTAATTAAAAAACCAAAAATACCTCTCAAAGCAGTGTGATTTGATTGATGGTAGAAGAGCTCGTGCAAACTTACATAGACAGGCGTAGGGCAGACTAGCCTAGGGAATATGCCAAAAAAGATGCCAGATTTCACAAAATATGCTGATTCCTACTGACACGACTGCAAATGATGACATTCGACCATACAGTCCATACAGTACGGATGTCGCCCAACTGTATGGACAAAAATAGTGATAGGGGGCTAATTTGGGCTCGAGGCAAAGGTCTCAAATTTTGATGATTTGATGGTTGATATTAGGGTTTTGGGCCTTCTAGACACAACGACAAGGCGTTTTCAAGCATTAAGTACTTTCAGAAACCCATGAATGCTTATTCATTTTTCCTTACATCATTCCATGCATCAACAAACGTTTTTTATTGTGAGCAAGTTGAAAAGAACTCTTGCTTGAGAAAGCAACAAAATAGGTTTTCAGCAGTTGAAGCACACTTTCTTCCACCAACTCCTTGCTTAGATTACCGTAAAAATTTCCTTATTCTCTTTTTGTCTTGGGTTACTCTCAATCTGCTCCTACTTTTCTTGCTAAGGTAATCTGGACAGTTCAAAACAGAATTGGAGCTAGAAGATCTACTCCCTAGAGCTTGATGCTGGACAAATGTCATTTTGCTTGTAAGCTTTGCAAAAGATAAGATGCAATTACATCCATGTATGACCTTAGGAAAAATGACATTCACGTGTGCCACATTCAGGTTTGGTCTGCTGGAGAAACTGCAAAAGATTACAAGGTTACTCATGCAGGAAAAAGGATATACCTCCCCTTGTGCTTGGTTGTAGAGGGAGCCTGTCTTGTGGTGTGTTGGTGAATATCACCTAGATCCATTTTTTGCTCCTAAACTCGTGCTGAATTGGTTTTCAGCTAATTTTATGCAGATTTTTTGTATTTCCACTGAATGTTGGAGAGACTCAGACCTTGTGTTTAGTTTTGCCTCAATGGCTAAATGCAATTTTTGGTGCAAATTTGGCCATTAAGAGATTCAGAACTTTTATCTTAGATTATTTTAAGCCAGCAAAATTTTAGTGATTGGATCCTCACCTCATTTTCTGGAATTTGATCCTTCCTCACCCTGAGAGATGTTCTTATTTAAATGAAAACCTTTTGCAGACATTGACATTATTTATCATGCTGATGAGCTCTTAGGAGCAAAAGACATAGATGGATTTGTGTATTCTCTGTCTCTTTTATTTGCTTGTCTTTATATGTAAAGTACTGCTGAGCCTTGTTTATTGTTTTTGTTAAATAAGATTAAATTTCTTTCAGATTTGATCTATCTATGGCTTTTCTATTTCAAGAATATGATTCTTACAATCACTGTACTTTCTTCCAGATTATAATCATAATATTGAACTTGATAAATATGAAGTTGCTGCCAAATCAATATTGAGAAATACTGACCATGAATTTACAAGTCTGAATTTTTCTTAATGGTATTCGATCTACAAGAGCAGAACATTTATTGATTTCGATATCTCCGATTGTGGATCGGATCTGCATCAAATATATAAGGAAGAGACACATCCCATGAGCGGACATGTCTCCACAAAGTGGAGGCATGTCCGTTCATGAGTTGTCTCATGAATTGTGCCTTTTCATCTTAACTAAACACCCGATCTCTAATCGGGGTTTGTTACTTAATAAACATAAATGCTTACCAAGTTCGATCTATATTTATCTTGCACAAATAATTAATATCCAATCTGGAAATGATCACCGATAATGATGCTTGATCGGGATCCTATATAAAACATGAAATGCCAATAATCTGCTAGTAATAACCTCTAAATGCAGATCCATAATGTACATGGAATATAGTAGATTTCGATCAGTT
This sequence comes from Thuja plicata, assembly GCA_018584345.1. Taxonomy (NCBI): domain Eukaryota; kingdom Viridiplantae; phylum Streptophyta; class Pinopsida; order Cupressales; family Cupressaceae; genus Thuja; species Thuja plicata. Next base: position 1,040,532 of record MU225773.1, on the reverse strand, counting down.
ATAGAAGTGATCATCGATTTCCAGAATTTATTGCAAATGATGATATGAATATATATACAATTAAATGTATGTGTGTATACATATGTCAGTACATACTGCCATATATATACACACACGTTATCAAATCGATCATCATTTCTATATCTGACCGAAGCTACCATATTTCAACACTCCCTCTTAGCTAGGGAAGATAGAACTAACCAAGTATATAGTGATATCAGCTTACTCGTGATATCAAAAGATATGGTATGCTTCTAAGAGTGTCAAGTCACATGACATTCTTCATAACACATCTTCATTATGGTATGTGCACTGACATCAAGTCTCATGATGTCTACCATAATAAATCATGGCATATCCAAGG
>MU225773.1:1016662-1026854 GCA_018584345.1 Thuja plicata | reverse complement strand
TCCAATGATAGGCCAACTCCTTCGTCTCTGATGTCCACTCTAGAAAGGGGACATGACAATCCTCCCTTCCCGGAGATTGCTTGTCCACAAGCAATGCAACACTATATCACCACCATCCCAGACATACTGTTTATACCGTATGCAGTACTTTGACTGCATCTGCTACTCCACTCTGAAAAAATACGATGTATCCCTAATGTCAGAAACAACTCATCACCCCCCTGAAGTGCAAGTGCCATCACAAAACCACTGGCTGGACCCAACATCAAGGCATAGTTCACACTGTACAGGATAGAGGTGAAGTAGATCACGTCATCACTGTTGAGTATCCAACCTTGACTGCCCTCGTGACCAGGAGTCCACACAACTGGCCATTTTGCTCCTCTGTCATAATTTGGATCAGTAACAAACCTGTACCAGTCCATGAAAGTCACCCCATAATTTGCCTCTGCCCAAAATATAAAACTCTCCGACCGCTCATACGGCTGTAACACTGTAACAGACAATGCAGACTTTGGAAATGCTAAGTGGACCTGTCCAATGCAACCATTAACCCAGTTGGAGTCAAGGCATATGTAGTCTCCAATCAATAGGGGTATAGCTACCCAACCCAAAGAGAGATGTGATACCATCAAAGATGACTCAAGCATACCCTCGACCCCTGTCATAGAGACCTCTAGAGTGGCTGATCCACACATGCGAATCATCGCAACACTATGAGAATGGAACCCCTGGAACCCCTCCTACCACACAATCCATACCAACAGCCACCAAGCCTACTAACATAACACAGACCAGCATCAAACACGGTATCAATCAAGTGGTCCCAATAGTGCCAATCCAAGAAGGATACCCCATAACCTGTCTCCACCCCACAGACAAATCTCTCTACAATCTCATACTCCTGAAGTGTTGGGGTATCTATTGGCATCTTAGGGAAGACTGGATGATACTGACTAGGGTAACCATTGACCCAACTGGAATCAAGCAACATGACGTCACCCATCAACAGTGCTATCGCTATCCTGTCATGCACGCCACAGTTGTCTTAGGATCAAGGTGAATGCACTAATTATGTCACTCATCCACGCGTAAGCGTATGTATGTTGAAAGTTGATTCCTGAATCATGTATCAAATTGGGATGCATGGCTTCACCCAACTGCTGCACTACTATGATATAAAATTCTAGGTGTGAGGAATGAAGCAACTCATCAAGGATCCTCCAATCGAATGCACTGCATAGGATGATACTAGGATCCCATACTGGATGGGAGTGCTCCCACAACCAAGGTGATATCGTACTGGAATCCCTGTGAAACAAAGCATCAAACGAGACAACACCTGGATCCCAACACAATCTGAACCCACATCCATTTGTCATGAGAAGATACTGATAGTGGAAAGCGTCATCAACAAAAAATCTCCATGCGGTCACCGTGAAACTCTCACCATTGTGATTACCGTCCACAACATCATGCCTGCTAATTCCCACCCCATCTTGTAACCATGGCTCTGGATGAAGTCTCTATGACATAGAGGTGATAACCTCTGTCAGAAACTGAACGACATGATGGTGGATTGTTTGTTGGTCCCACAAACAATCACACCCAAACTGCTGGGTTAGGTCCCTGCAGTCAATAACTCTATCATCTGAAGATGGAAGTGCACTACCGCACCATGGATAGTAGAAATCTGGAGCCAACTCCCACCTGTGTACCACCCAATCATCTACCAGTGGACTAAATGAGAAGTGGGGTGTACTCCTCATGGTGCAATCAAGATGGACTCCCGTAGGCTCCCTCAATGGCTCTATGGCATAACCCTGTCCAACCAACTCATATCAATGAATCATCTCATCATCACCCAATGGTCTAATTGAGGAGTGATATGCACTCATCACTGTGCAGTCAAGATGAAGTACAACAGGCTCTCTCAACGGTTCATTGTCAAAATCTTGCCCAATAAGCTCACCGTCACTCCCACTAGTCTCATCGCACGAATCTGGGTATAATTCATACATCTGATCTCCGAAGTCCAAACAAGGACCTTTCATAGGCCACAACTGACCACCCTGATTCTGCTGTGAGATAAATTGGTGTCCATGGTCAGCTGTAGGTGGTGTAATAGTAGATTTGCTCCCTAGAGGAGGGAACAAATCAACATGAGCACTGTATTCCCACTCCAAGGACACTCTGCTGGTCTCCTGTGAAGATGGTGTAGGGATGTTATCGGAAACCATCACACAACTCTCTGGTAAGTCCACTAGTGTCACTGGGAAACTTTGTACTGTAACCGCCTCTGATGATGACTCTACCACTCCCAGATTGTCGGTAAGCTCCTCTAACTGTAAGTTCACCTCCCGAAGGGCTGCCTGGGTATATTCCAATGACTCACTCATCTCCTCAAGCTCATGGGTGAGCTCGTCAACTTCCTCCTTCTGCATCAGGGCATCATAGCAGATGCAATCCTTCTCTAGAAGGTAACTCCGATTAGTCACTAACTCCAAATAATCCTGCTTCAATATCCCCATAGCTTCATGAAGAGCATGGAACTCTGCCATGGAAAATCCGCTACTATCCTACTCATCAATCATGAGAGCGCTCCAACTGAGCGTAGATAAAACATCCGTCGAGTGGCATCAAAGTGCGCAACAACTGTGTCTACCATCCTGTCATCAACCCTGAGTTTTCTAATCAAGCAATTAGGGGTCTGAAAATGATAATTCGCAAGTATGTGTACTACCTTTGGATCTGCACTATGGTAGGATACTGTGTCTGAGTTCGGTACATCTCTGTAAGGGGTATCCAGTATGCATTCACTAATGCATGCATCCTCATCTATAGTACTGCAACTCTGTACCTCTGAGACCACCTCCTCAGTCAATGATGAAACTGTTGTCACCACACTATGCTCACTCTCATCAACTCCCCATGTGTCCGCACATACAACCAAATCATGATCCTGGAATTCAGTGCCACTATGAGTACACACTACTCTGATTTCTCTGCTCTGGTCTAAGAAATCATACTCATCATGACATGAACTGTCATCACACAATGCCTCTGAAATACCTGTATCTGGATTACTCTCCTGTGCAAACTCGCCAAAATCAACCTGACCCTCTGTATTACTTGTTCCACCTAAATCAATGCTGGCTACATGTGTTTCAGTCTTGTTTATAACTTTTTCATGTGCATCATCACAGGAGATTTCTTGTCCCACTTGGGTTTGCCCTGTTTTTGTCATCTTGTTTTCTTTCATTGCCCATTTCTCAATCAACGTTGACATGCCTAATTGATATTCACTGAACACCTAGACAAAACTCTTCATTTCTCTAACCAAGCCATTCATTTGTTGATTTCTTTTAATATGTCGGTCTTTCTGTTTGGCCATTATTGTCTTACCAGTGGTCAACTGAAAGCATAAATGTGTAGGCTAACAACTACCCAATTGTTGATATGAATTATCAAAACCTTTTTACCAAATACCCAAATGCTGGAATGATTTATCAAAACTTTTTATCAACTACCCAATTGTTCGAGTGATTTATTATAACTTTTTCTGCAGTCATTTGTGACAGAATCCCACAAACCCTACAGGCTGGCAGGATGTAGGCTCTGATACCACTGAAAGATCCCCAATCCTGGTGACCTTGGTATTTACTGTTTATTTTGCAATCTGAAACTTTGACCAGCGTTTTTACCTTTGAATGAACTGTTGTTGAATTCTGATTTTTATGGCTTTTTCTTATTTTCACGTTTTGTTTGTTGTTTTTCTTGGTGTTTTTGAAAATATATAAAAGTAATTGATAAACAACAAATAACTTTGAACTAGAAATGAAGAGCGGCATTCATATAAATTAAAATTACGTAACAATTTGAGAATTATTCAAATCGTACCAGGCATAATATTCAGATTTTTGTATTCAAGGAATAAATACACCAAATGGATTTGTGGCTGCCTCCTGAACTTGACGCCAGCTATAGGAATGTTTTGCAAACACTAAAGATGAATGTTTTGCTGTCACAAACCTTTATAGATGCCTCCAAATTGAAAAACGTGGGCTGCTAAAGAGGAATGGCGCCCAAAATACAAGCTCGAGCTACCTCTGGAAAATGTCCAAGATGGAATAGACTGGGCGCCAAGTTGAATGTGGTATTTTCTTCTGATAAATGATGCTAAGAAGAATGCCGATCCTTGCCACAACAAATAACAATTCCAATCTCCAAAACTGAATCACCAAACCCTTGTTGAGGTTTGTGTCCCAACAATCCAGACCTAGGGGTTTCGTCCCAAGCCTCTGAATCACTCCACAGAGCAATTTCAAGTTTTCACAATTTGTAAATGTCAAAAGATAATCATCAATTAAGCTTCCATCTCTTTATAACTCCTCTCAAGGGCAAATCGAACCCTAAAGGAGAAATACACTTAGCACTTTATAATAAAATAATATTTTCCCAAATAAAAGTGTCCATGCTATAGGAAAAACATTACTTTATTTAAATGTTATAACTCAAGGCACCAAAAGGTCTCCAGATAGTGAAAATAGTTTATAATAATTTGAGACCTTTCAAACGAGCTATCACACGAAGGCATCCCTGACCAATGAAGCAATTATTCCCTTATTACTCTGAAATGGTTATAAAAATAACCTTATTATAAATTATTTAATCAATGACTTATTAAATATATTAATATATTAAAATATTTCCCTTTTTGCCTCTGATAGCCCAAATCAACCAAATAAACATGAGTCTGACCATGTCACCTGTCTGTGACTGATATCGAACGAGATGGGTCAACTGGCAGTCCCATCCCTAAAATTTAGGGATGCTCCTAGAAACTAGGGAACACACCCTATCATCCTGAAATTGAAACCGTGGAATGGTCCAGTGGGACCTCACATCTGGAAACTGCCATATCCTCCTCAAAAGTAGGGATATCCCCTAAAATCTAGGAACTGCTCCAACCTGGCTCCAAACTGCCTGTAAAGCCAAAATCCGGTCACTGTATGCATTGAATGTGTCCCTATCCATCTCTGCTAGCCTACGAGACTCCAATGATAGGCCAACTCCTCCGTCTCTGATGTCCACTCTAGAAAGGGGACATGATAGGGGTGTATCTAGTGAGAGATCCATAATCCATTAACCCTCTACACTAGACCCAAGAGCTGATTATTATCCCTCTTGGACTCATGTGGATCTTGCTATCAAGATGAGGGGATGTATCTAGTGAGAGATCCATAATCCATTAACCCTCTACACTAGACCCAAGAACCGATTATTATCCCTCTTGGCCTCATGTGGTTCTTGTCATCCAAATGAGGGGGTGTATCTAGTGAGAGATCCATAATCCATTAACCCTCTACACTAGACCCAAGAGCCGATTATTATCCTTCTTGGCCTCATGTGACTCTTGCCATCCAGATGAGGGGGTGTATTTAGTGAGAGATCCATAATCCATTAACCCTCTACACTAGACCCAAGAGCTGATTATTATCCCTCTTGGCCTCATGTGGTTCTTGCCATCCAAATGAGGGGGTGTATCTAGTGAGAGATCCATAATCCATTAACCCTCTACACTAGACTCAAGAGTCGATTATTATCCTTCTTGGCCTCATGTGAATCTTGCCATCCAGATGAGGGGGTGTATTTAGTGAGAGATCTATAATCCATTAACCCTCTACACTGAGCCAGGAGCCAATTATTATCCCTCTTGGCCTCATGTGGCTCTTGCCATCCATATTAGAGGGTGTACCTAGTGAGGAGTCATTGGCAGAATAAATAAATTTTGAATCTAGAAAGGTTATCATTTCACATAATAAATAATATGTTAAATATAACTCATGCATACTGCCATTGAACAGGAATGATATTGCCTTTGAAATCCCCGATTTGATCTGTCTATGTGTCTGATTGCTGATATCTGACGAACTGATCTGCATCTTATGAGTCCCTATGCTAATAGGATTGATTCTCTTCCTTGATGCTCTCTCCCATCGGGGTCCTCCCCCATATATATCTTAATATTACCATGACGAGAGACAACCCTTGGGGAATTGCTGCTTCCTCAACAAGGATCATGCCTCTTCATGCTTCCTTCATTTCTGGACTGTAGTAACTTACAATCACTTCTGTAATAATGATCCCTGTTTAGTATATGTTTGTCTTCATTGATCGCTGTTCTCATCAAATGATTGGTGTTGTATCTTATATTCTTCCATCGGGCTGGAGGGTTATGTTTTTTCTTAATGTTATGACCCTTTAGGATGAGAAGTGTCCTGTCTTAACCTAATCGCTGCCTTTCCAAACTAATTGATGCTTCTGATATGCCATGTGTCCCTTTGGATGGATTGCTGCTGCTGCTTGATAGATCTATTCCCCTGTTTATCTGATTAATCTTTTTCCTATGTCTGCTGTAAGGTCCAATCTGATCTTGCTCCTTATATTCAGATATTTATGAGAAATTATTTTTACTCCATCCTGCTCATTAATTTGTCATCATTGCTTTTATCCCTACTTATATCTGCTCTTATCTGTCCTGCTGATTGGGTTGATCTGCTCTTATATCTGCAGCTGTTCGATGAATCTATTTCTCTTTTTTATCTAATTAATCCTCTTCCTATATCTCACTGCTGATTGATTGCCTTCTCACCTTTATATCTTCCAATGTGAGGGAGAGTCACACCCCTTCATCATGTCTGCCCCTTTGAAATGGTCACAACCTTTCACAATTACCACCATTCAAAAGTCACAATCCTTCATCATTTCTGTCCTTCGAGAGAATCACAACCTTTCATAATTACAACCCTTTGAAAGAGATACAACCTGTTGATGGGTGTTTTGTGACATTCAACAACATGCAAAATAAAATACCGAGTATTTTATCCTCTCTTGAACAAGGAAATTTCAAATGCTAAACAATATAACAATGTGTGATCAAATGAAGCAACCCCAAGATTTACACTGCGAGCTAGCGACTTTGTGTTGGATATAACTCAATTGAAATGATGTGATATTGTTGGTAATCACAAAGGGGCTTACGCTATTCTTCCTGGACTTATCAATTCTCTTCCTTAAAATGGTTGGAACTCAAATACTGACTCGAACTTAGACTTCAAAAGGAAAAATAGAAAAGGGGCAAGGGTTTAGAGAATCTATGCTACTTCTAAGACCTAAGGACAATAATCAATAGATGATGTTTGGATATTAGAATTCCTTAAACCAAGCTTTGCTTCACCATGCGGAAACAACTACACAAAACATGATGCAATCTCCAAAGGTAACAAAGGATTATCATATTGTAAACATCATCTAAATACCCAATACTAGTGCAATCCAAATGAACATCCACAATCGAACTTGTGCTTAAGCTGGGTTCAAACTAACCATACACTGTGATTTGCAATCAACAAACCACAAATGGTATGAACCCAGGAATTCATCAAATATTCTCACATTTCTCCATCTAAATCAATGAACTTCAACAAAACTTTGAGAAGTAGAAACCACACAAAATGTTGAAACATGCAAAGATCCACCATATCTTCAATGAAAATTGTATATTAACTTCAACATAATCTTGGCAACAATCTCTAATCTTCTCCTACTCCAATTCTACAACTGATCTCCTATCTTATGATCTACAAATGAGAAGATCAAACCTTTTAGAGACCTCTCGATTACAATGAAGGGCCCAAATTGATTTGAAATCAATAGCCAAGATAATTTAGAGAAATCCTAATATGGCTTACTTACAACCACTGCTTATATATATTAAATGTCATCCAATGAGAAAATTACATTATTTTGAATATATCCCCTCAAGGACGAACCAATGAGAAAATTACATTATTTTGAATATATCCCCTCTCAAGGATGAACCAATGAGAAAATTGCTTGTAGTATTACATTAAATTCCTTCCACATGTCCACTTGTGAATGAGTTTGATTTGATAAACTTGGACATGTTGACTTGGAATCAATTGATCGGTTGAAGATGAGTGGGCGTTGTTGTGACCTTTTCACACCATCGACCCATTGCAAATGGGGACCCCCCTCTTTTTGCTTGGCAATAGAGTAGTTAGTTGGCTTAGTCTAGGCTTGGCGATGATTTTTGAAGTCTCGGGATTGGTAAAGTTAAGTTTGAGCAAAGTTTTAGAGGGTACAAGTTAATCCTTAGTTGCAAGTTCGGATCTAGGGCTGAGTTGGTGATTTTAATTGTCAAGCTATCATTCGAGAACTTGATGAATCTGAAAGTGCAAGTTGAAAGTCATAGGAATTCCTAATGAGAAAATGAGATCTCAATTTGCATCTTGAATGCAATTCACTTGAACATGCACAATCCCAGACATGCCAAAACTCTGATTTGCAAATTGATGAAGATGTTTTTAGGAGAGGTCGAGTGTTGTTCCGATTTCACAATGACAATATTGCAACTTCCCTACATCACTTATGAAATTCTCGATCAAAAGAGGGGATTTGGATTTTAGTGGTTGAATATTGAGTGAAGTGATTGAAAATTTTGAGACAAGGGAAAATCTGGGCAGTGTTATGAGGTTTTTATGCAAGTTTGCAAACATTTTGATCTTGCCACCATGTCTAGACAAACATCAAGCTTTCAGCATTGTAAGAAGATAATCAAGCACTTGAAATCATGAAATGCAATCTACATCCGAAGATCTGATCCAAAACATGGAAGGAGTTTGAGTTGAAATGGAGATCCAATTTGCATTGAGAAGGGGAATCCAAGGCAATCAATGAGCAATATCTGATATTGACATGACAAGTTTCTAGCACTTAGTCGGTTTTTTTTTAATGAACTCCCTTGGAATTTATTTCCAAGCCACCATCAATTTCCCCCCAAGTCTTGGCAAGTATTTTCAAACAAAACCAAAATTGATTCCTTTGAAATCAGAATTCAAGTGTTGTAATGAAGAAATCTGGGCAAATTGATAAGGAATTCACATGGTTTCCAATCAGATCTGAATCGGCTAAGGAAATAAACCATGCAATCAAGGGATAAAATCAATTGGCCAATGAGGAAAATTGACTTGCAAGTGTGAAAACCAAACAGCTGAAAGGAGAAATTAATTTGCAAACCCATAATTTTGAATGAGCAAGTGGAAGTTGATGTGTTGAAAGCAAGACTTAGCCATTATTTTGAATTGATCTTTGAGCAACCCAAGAAAGGTCGGATTTCCGACCTCCTTGGGGCTCCAAAGCCCAAGCAAGGTCAGATTTCCGACCTGCTTTGGGCTCCAAGCCCAAGCCAAGGATGGATTTTGCCCAACATGTGAAGCATGGTTTTTGAAAGGCAAGGGGGTATTGAGTTTGTCTAGGGTGAAATCAGAATGAGGGATAACAAATTTGAGTTGTGTTGTGAGGTTTTCACACCATCGCCCCATTGTAAATGGGGACCCCCTCTTTTGCAAGCAGTAGGAGTAGTGGTCTTAGGTAGTCTTTGTTGGCGACAGTTTTCAAGCCCCTTGGTCCGGCGAGTGAAGTTTGAGAGTTGGTTTTGGGCAATTTTGGCCTGCTGGGAAGTCAAGTCTGTCTGGAGCATGGGCGAGAGTTCTGCTAAATCTTCCAGGAATATGGGATCAAAACCAAAGGATTTGTGATGAAACAAGTTTAAACCCTCTGAGAATCCTTGTTCTAGCTTCAATTTGATCTTAGAAAGTTGAAATAGATTGTGGGAGGTAGCTTTGTTGAAGGCGTGCTGAATCCTGAAACTTGGCTAAGTCCTGAAATATTTTAAAAACCCCCAAAATCTAGAACCTGCACCTTAATTCCTATGAGGCTGAAACCTATCTCAAACATCCTGGAAGGTATTTATACAAATATAACTTAAAGTATAAGAAATTAAATTAAAACAGACGTATTTCTGCCCAACTTAGTGAAGTGGGGGCAAGTCCAATTTAATCACGGTGGAGTGTTTTAAAGGAGGCTTGGGATTGATGCTAGATGTTTTATGGCATTTTGAGTAAAGAAGAAGAAGTGAATCCATGTGGAGAAGTGAAGATATCCTTTGGGCGGAAATGTCCAACCCCTTGGACATTTCCGCCCATGAAGATGGAGGCCAGCCTTTCCTTCTTCCCTAGACTCCTCCCACTTTGCAATGGTGGTGATGGTTTCCCGACCTTGAGGGCATATTTGTAGGAGGGAGAACTTGATTTGATTTTGAGGCAAA
>MU225773.1:953944-1000888 GCA_018584345.1 Thuja plicata | reverse complement strand
TTGCAAGGTGAACTATATGTGTTACAGTTCAGTTCTACTTGAAGCCACCTGCGGTAAGAAGGGAGCCTCCCCTATTGCTGAGAGGAGAGAGAAATCTCACATACTGCTGCCTAAAACACACATTTTGTAAGTTGTAGTCTTAGTGACTTGCAAAATATTTAGCCAACACTTAGCATACACGGGATTTTGCTCAAGGAGTAATATACGACTCGAAGGTGTGTTTCTTCCCTGCTGGTGTCAGATTCACAAAACACCCATCAACACAAACTTTGTAATCCATGGCATGATGAAGTTAAACTTGCAATTAAGGAAGTCAATCATGAAAACGATCTGCAATTTCAAGTGAAAAAACAAAGGCAAATCATAGTGTTTGATAATATATTTGGCGACCACATTGCAATTATTTTAGAAGATCAAACTTGGGAGGAGCCCAAGCAAGGTTGATTTTCCGACCTCCTTGGGGTTCCAAAGCCCAAGCAAGGTTGGATTTCTGACCTACTTTGGGCTCCAAGCCCAACAACCTACCAAATCCCGCCCAGCCTTTGGATGAGATCAAAACAATGTATGATGATATTTGACTTTGACATGGCAAGAAAAGAAGATGAGAATTTATTTTGGAGCATGTAAACTCAAAATTGCAAACATTTGGAAAAATCTTTGATCTAATCTCAAACATTTCAAGTAGCATGCGAGGAATTCTAACACTTGGCAAATTTTAAGATGTCGATCTTGATTGAAGCCCAAAGGCATGCTAAATTCTGGCCAAGCTTAATGCAAGCCCAAGGGAATAAATATTTCTTATCAGACTTGATGTTGGAGCCCAAGCGAGCTCTAAATTCCAACCAAGTATTCGAGCCCAAGGGAGAGCTAAATTCCGCCCAGTATTGAGTTAGCCCAAGAACATGTTCATTTCCACCTAGAATTGAATTGGAGCCCAAGGGAAACCCAATTTCCGCTCAAAATGTGGGCTCCAAGCCCAAGCAGGGTGTGATTTTCGTCCTTCAAGAAGTTCAAATGCCCAACATTATCGTGAAGATGAATTTATAATCAAGTCGGCCAGGGAGAATAACCAAGCGAATTGCAAATAAAAAAACATGAAAGTCGAACTACAAACAGGTCAGCTATGTAAGAAACTTAAAAATTAGATGACTTTATAGACCAAGTTGGCCTTGTTAATCCTCCAACGATCAGCACCTTTGAATTGAATGCCTATATATAAGAGGAGTTAAAAGTACCTTCTACACCATGATGCAAATCAAACAAACAATAATGTATAAGCAGAGCAGACTTCATAGGTGTGATATTCAAAATGAGAAGCAGATCTAAAGTGAAATCAAGATAACATTTGTTAAGAGTCAAGACAAGGCAGATTCAAGGGCGAAATTAAAAGACTTGTGCGAATTTCATAAAAAAAAATTAGACTTAGGCTGCGAATTAATAACCCAGAATTCTAATCAGGCTTGGGTTTAAAATGAACTAGGCAATGACAAAATTCCAATTGAGTTGAGAATATTCATGGCATGCATCCAAGTAACACTTGGAATTTAAGATCAGAATTGAAATTAAAATCAGAACTTAGTTTTAGGAAATGCATGATGTTAAAAGATTCGAAGGGATAGGAAATTTTAAAATCTTTCAAGTAGAATCTGAAATTTTTCATCCTAGGATCCTAAAGATACAATCAAATAGGCAATCAAAAATCATTTAAAGTAGAATTATATGTGAAGGATTTCATTTCTACAGATTAGAACTTGCAACTTGAAAAGGAAATATGAAATTCTCTCTATGACAAGTGATATCGCCTAGCAGGGTAAGGATGGCATGGATAAAGGAGCGACATCACAACCTCAAGATTTCAAGCAAGGTGAAAGCGAAAGAAGAGTTGGAATTGCAAAGTTTGAGTTACAACCACAAAGGAGATCCAATATCAACAAGGAGCTGGACATTTCATGAGCATGGGTGACGTTCAAGGGCAAGTACTGTATGATTACCACATCAAGGTTGACATGGGAGCATGAACAAGGCGCGTACAAGTCATTCATCAAGCTAGCAAGAAGGTTTGAGGTTGGAAATCAAAATGAACAGGGAAGTGCAAGTGCAATGGCAAAGTCAACAATCCTAAGGCTTAAAGGAGAGATCATGACAGCGACAAAGGAACATGAAAGAAGGCATCATTGATACGATGATCAATGTTGTATATCCAAATTTGTTGAAAACCTCAACCAAGAGTGATGATCGAATTGCAAACATACACATCTCATGGAATGAGGAAGGTCAAGATGCAAATCCAAGTTCAAGTTCAAATTCATGAAGAAAGATCAAGGCCAAGACATCAAGTTAAGAACTATTAGAAGTACAAGCAATTTCAAGAACACTTCAAGGAGAAGATTTCCAAGACAAGGAGGATGGAAGGGTGGAGTTCAAACAAGATAAACATGCTGAGTTGGCACACCTTCATCTCCACCAATCAAGTTGTTTCAAGTGTACATGTGAATTACATTTAATGCTTTACCACAATGAATTTTCTCATTGGTTCATCCTCAAATGGATATGTATTCAAAGGCAATCCAATTTTCTCATTGGCCGATAAATTGGTGCCTTATTGTAATTAGTTGGCATTTGATGCTTGTAGGTGTAATGAGCCTATCCGGCTCTTACTCTCTTTTCACTAATAATTCAGATATCTTTGCCAGTTGTAGAGAGAAATATTTATTCTGAGTTTACTTTCAGCAATTAAATCTAACAATTCTAATACTTGGCAAACTGGACGAATATAATCAATTCTCATTCAATTGCACGTTTTAATTCATTCAGTCATACAATGGATTTTGTTATGCTGAAGCAACTATTGATCTTCTTATGCAATGAAATTACAACTTAAAAAAGGAAGTGAACCTGTTATTTACTTGCTGGTGCCTTATGCAAGTAGCAGGCAGATGGTGTTGCGACTTCCCATGCTGAATCCCTGTTGATTGTTGGTGTCTCGCGCGAGTGGTAGTCAGAAATGTCTTGGCTTCCCACGCTGAATCCCTCCTTCACTGTTTATTTCCCTCCACACGACTTACTCTTCCCCACGCGTGAGCTGTAGAAGCCGCGGCTAATGCAGGAGCTAACGCGATGATAGTAGGGCCTGCGCGATTTATGTTTGCAGCTACTTGACACCCCCACTTGTAACTATAGTCTCCTGCGGCTGACAGACCTCCAGCAGGCACGATTTCTAACACCTCCAAATCTATAATGACAAATCACGTCTCCAGCCAATGTGATCAAATTCTTTAACCCTTCTCAATTATATCGACTCTCAGGAAACAATGTTTCTCCCTCCAGGATGCAAACGACCTCTTAAGGCAGGCCTCAGTTCAACACAATCAGCTTCAGAATATTTCAGAATTTCTCGTATACATCAGCACGAAGAAGCAACCATTGATTATACATCAGCAATCAAATGGAGATAATCAATCATACAACAGCAATCAATCGTGGATTAGATGAGGAAGAATCAGTCTTCCATCAACTAATTTGACCCTAGCTAGGGCATAGAAAGTAGGAACAATTCCCAAGAACAAATTCAATAATCAATTTTCAATAGATGCTTTACTTCACAAATGAGCTTGTATTTATAACTCCTTGGTCTCCAAAGTTTCCCAAAAACCATCATCAGTTAACTGCCCTTTATAATATAAACTTCCAAAACACTATAATAATAATAAAGTATTATTATTATTATAATATCATCTTAATATTAATTAATAACATATTGTTATTAATTAATACCAGTAATTATTAAATATAATCCTAATGATGATTTCTGCAACACCTGCCATACTAACTGACCAACATGCTCATTACTGCCCTGCCATAAATGGCAACTGCCAAATATAGACTTACTATAAATAGTAAGTCCCCAGTCCAAGAAATTGAATAACTGAATATCGTCTGGAGAATTGACCACTGCCAATACTGCCCTGTCAAAAATGGAAATTGACCAACTGACTTACTAAAAATAGTAAGTTTGTTAACTGGGACCCTCAAAACTCTGCATCAGCTCACGAGGGTCGTGATGATGAGCTGATCCGGTCACTGCCACAACCTGCTAAAAATAGGGTCATCACAGTAGGTGGTAGTTACATTAGGGTTGTGTTGGCATAATCTAGGTTGTTGATCTTGGATCAATCTGAGCCATCCATTGTACTTGGAGCCTCTATATAAGGCTTGCTCAAATCATTTGTATGGGGAGACATGAAGAAATTGTTGCCAAAATACTACTGAAATTATTCCTAATTCATTGTTGTTTGCATGGTGAACACTTGTAAGGTTTTGGAGTGTTGCATGGTTTCCACATTTCTCACTTAGTTTAAATTTGCTTTGAGTAGAAGTTAAAGTAGTTTAAGTTAAGTAGTTGGATAATTTAAATAAAAGATGTTGTTGAATCATGGTGAAACTAGTGTTCATACCTTTTGGTACTTGATTGCAAGTAACAGTCTAAGGTTGATTTGAACCCCATTGCAAGCACTTCACTTCAATTGCTTGATGTTCATTGATTTGCATAGTTTATGGTTTTGATGAGAATAAGTGGTTTGAAAATCATACACACACCCTTAAAAGATTACACCCTTCTATGCATAGTTGATTTGGCAAAGCAAGGACTGGTTTAGTCTCACCACAACATCAATAGTGTCTTGCATTAGTAGAGCTAGAAGCATAAATAGCTTAGAATTCTAAACCTTCGTCTCATTTGCACATTATTTCAAATCGTTGTTAGAAGTAGTTGACGCACTCAAATTGCCATATCATTTGCACATAACAAAGTGTATAGATCCTCCACAAAAGGCTAATGTAAGTCCCGAAGTGATTATCAGCAAATCACATCATAATTGATTTGTGTCCAACACCAAAGTTGCAAGTATGCAGTGTAAACCTTGGGGTTTCTTTACTTGATCACTCAATATTGTTGCATTGTTTAGCATTTAAAGCTTCCTTGTTCAAGAGAGGATTAAATATTTGGAATTTCATCTAGGAATACTAAGTGTTTTATCCTGCACATTGAGATGGTCACAAAACTCACATCAACAGGTGCCACCTCAACATGTATTTCTTGAAATCTTTCCTTTCTTCTTTTGTTTTAACTCCACTTCTTCATCATCATAAAGAAGTCTCTGCACCTCTAGCAATATCTCTTAATTTTCAACATTATTCGGCCTTCACTTGATTGTGATGGCTCATATTCCCAAATTGTTTCATCTTCATGAGTTCTCTTCTTCATCTTCGTTTTGGAAATCTTCTCCTTGAATTGTTCTTGAAATTTCTCGTCTTGATATTTTGACTTTCTTGAAGTGATTAAATCCATGTTGATCTTGGATTTCCAAGATTGATGTGGCTTTCTCCATCTGTAGAGCAATCCTCCCTTGTACAACTTGTTCTTTGAATTCCCTTTGGAATGGGAGCCTTGACTTGTTCATTTCCTTCATCATCGTCATGAATGTCTTAATGTCGCCTTCTTGATGTGTTGATCTCTTTATTTGCTGATGCAGCACCACAAGAGACATGAATAATGTGAAAGTGTGGACATTGCATGTGAACTGTTTGACAAAATTCCTCAAGTAATATTCAGTTACAGAAAAGTATCACTAGTTATTTGAAAGAATGCTTTATAGAAATTGAAGCATAAAATGGGACAGGAATGTAAGAAAACTCCTTGTTACATGTGTGAGAGTCATTGATGGTGCTGCAAGATATACACAATGGATTTATGGAAAGGGGCTTTAGAAACATTCAAGCAAATGAAATTGGCACAAGTAATTATACACAGTCATCTTCCAGAGGCCACCAACTATAAAGAAAATAGAGACATGACATGGGCTTTTACAGTCATATGGGCTTTTACAGTCATGGGCACTAGAGTTTGAGGGATTAGCCTATTATTGTGACACTCGTAGGCTAGTTAT
The DNA here is from genome assembly GCA_018584345.1 of Thuja plicata. Lineage (NCBI taxonomy): Eukaryota > Viridiplantae > Streptophyta > Pinopsida > Cupressales > Cupressaceae > Thuja > Thuja plicata. The sequence continues at coordinate 994,943 of MU225773.1, read as the reverse complement.
TGTGGATAGAGGGTCCTCTGAGACAGAGGCTTGGTTAATAGAGGTTCTTGTCTTCTCCAGAATTCAGTATGTTCCAGTTTGGTCTTAGTTTGGCTCAAATTGGACTTCGTTTGGGCTCAATTTCATATACTTACTACTTATAGTAAGTCAGGTGATGTTGAGAGGGACCCTTTCTATTTTTGGTAAGTCAGTGGGTTGGACAGAGAATAAAATGGTCAACTTCCTGGTGTAGACATAATGAAGAAAAATTGATTAATCATGGAGTTATGCTTATTTGATTATTAATAAAGTAATAACTTTATTAATAAATTTTATAATGGAGCCATTTAATGTTATGATAAAAGTTATTATTATTTCATAAAGAAAGGGTTATTTTTATCATTAATGAGGGGGCCAAGTTATTAATTAATTATCTAGCACATAACACAAAGTTTATTCATTAATGGGCAAATGAAATAATATTTCATTTAAATGATTAAATGTGCATTTTTAGGAGGGAGAAGTAATTGTTAATTATTTTTCAAATATCAAAGCAAAGGCTTCAAAAAAGTGTGGGATTTAAGTTATGTGGAGTGTAAGCCTGAAGCTTCCAGGCCGACTTGACATGGAGAATTATAAATACCTTCACTGAGAAAATCGAAGGTATCATTTTGAGCATTGTTTTGTTATTGAGTTTGGGAATCGTGGAAGAGTTCTCGAGAGGGTTTCCGAATTTCAGACTTGGAGAATTGTGAATTCTTCAGAGTTTTACATGCATTTGAGGTGTTGAGAGAAACACTGAAATTTGCTTAGAGGGTGGCTTATCTCAGAGCCACATTGTGCTTAAATGGGTGTGAGAAATATGATAATTGCAGGTCAATTCAGAGAGGGTTAGCAGCAGTCAGTGATTATAAGTGACCAGCATTATCGGTGTGGTTCAAATAGCAGCATCATTCACCTTTGCTAGCAGCTGTACCAAATATATATCTGCCATGGGTCATTAACGTCACATGTGAGTCTCGAGGAAATAGCATTTGGGTCTCAAGGTGGAAAAAAACAATCAGGCTCTACCAGCTTATGTGTTTGGTGAAATCAATGAGATGTATGGAGTCTAATTGTTGACTGCTGATGCAATTGGACTGCTGTGTTAAATACCAGGTTTCACTATCTTTAGCTAGATAGTTTAAGAGTTGATATTTGCAATATAATCTTACATTGTAAATCAAGGTTGAAAAAATCAGACTCGGCAATAACTCGGCCAGCCCAAAAATTTTGAAAAACTCGGAATCCTCAAAAACTCGGCGTAAAAATTGGCAATAAATCAGCACTTTTATCGAACATTTGAAAATATATAATTTCTTAAAATATTCTTAAAAACACACATATACACCAAATTTGTAGAACATATACTGATTTGAGATATCCACCATATATTAATCAAAGTTTTGAGTTAAATACATAGCAATCAGTTGACATAAATTACATACAAGTTATATAATATTATAAAATTTTAATTTTTAATTATTAATATTTATAATTTTATATAGATCTATTTCTAAATAAAATAATATAAATATAAATACTTAAAAAGTTAAATCTATTTAAATTTTTAGTATTTTACAATTTACATATATATATTATTAAATTTTATAAATATATAAAAATTTAAAATAGATTACAATGTACATGTTTGTCAATAATTTATATTTACATACAAATAAATATAAATAATAAATATTGTATTTACATTTTATATTTAACAAATAATAATTAAATTGAAAAAGATGAAACCTAAGTAAAATGTTTAGCAAATAAATTTAATACAAAGTCAAGACTCAAACAATCTACTTGACAGACGCGGCCGTTTTTCTACGCGCAGGGCTTCCTTCCTTCCACCACGCGCGGGGCTTCCTTCCTCCCTTCCACCACGTGCGGGGCTACCTTCTGCATTTTCCTTCTCCTGCGTTCAACTTCACATTCACGGCGCGGGCGAACAAAAGAGGCGTTTAACTTCACATACATGCGCGGGCAGTCAAGATAATAGACACGACAAAATGAAAATGGACAACCCTAAACTTTAATTTATATTTTTCTTTATCCAAACGTGATTTTGCAGAATATATCGCGACTTTTGGCGAGTTTTTGGTAAAAAAACGGCCACGCGTTTTTCAAAAAATCGGCGCCGAGATATATGGTGATTAAATCATTTGCCTCCATCTCTGCCGATATATCGCAGAGATTTTCAACCATGTTGTAAATTGTTTTGAATCAAATGAGGAGGGATAATAAGTTGCACACCAAGTGTTTGATATAATGTCATAACTGAACTGCTCTTAATCAGCATATTAGTTCTTGTGCCAAGTGTTTGTGAAAATGTCCATTGGCTGTAGATGCACATTTTACATGCAGAAATCATATCTATGCATTTAAAAAGGTCAAAAAGGATTGCATTGTAATTTAGTTCTTTGCCTAGACTTCTTGGTAATCTTTTGCAAGCATTTAAACTCCATTTTAAGCCATTCCAAGCAAGCAAAAACAATCTGAAAACAAGCGGCAGCAAGATAGAGGTTGCATGGCAACTGTTTGACGAAATGTCAAAAGGCTAAAATTGAGTTCCAGGAGGTAGAACCAGCAGGGTTCTTACCGTGGTATCAAAGCGGTTTCCTTCCATCTTGTGGAGGAGGCCTGTTGCATTCAGACAGAGGTGTTCTGTAACTCATCGGTAAAACAAGGTCAAAAAAATCCATACAGGTTCTTATGCCCAAGCCCATGCATGCCTTGCAGGATTACAATAATGCCTTTCAGGGGTACAATAGAAATTTATCAGGGCTTCTACAACATCCCGAGATTCTAGATCCCTTGTTTGTGAAGATGGAAAAAGCAAGCTCTAATTTGAATGATTTTGTCCATGCAAAAGAAACAATGGGAGAGAAGGTGGATGTGGAAGTTGAGTTTTTATTCAGTGGAGCAGCCATTAGTATTTCTTATATACAAGATGAAGGAGACTCTTCACAAAGGCGTGATGTTATTTCTGATTTGTTTGAGGACAGCGGCATTAAGTCCCATCATTCTCATGAGATAGGAGCTTGTGATCATGAGAAATCTAATGACATGATATCCACCCTTGATGGCAGCCCTACATCAATTGGTAGCAATAAAGATAACAATGATAAAGGTACTGAATTTTATGACAGCGGTTCCTTGTTTGAGCCAAATGATAGTATTGATGCCAGGACAGGTGTAGAGGATGTTGGGGGTGTCACCTTGAGTCTTGACTCACATGATGGGAGTGTCAATTATGAGGATTGCATGGAAAATATGAGCTCTAATGATTCTGATTTTCATGACAGCGATGATTGGTGTTTGCATCAGCATGAGTTAGCAGAGAATTTACAGGTGGATGATGTTGGTACTCGTGATTTGGTTACTACTAATGTTATTTAAGAGGGAGACTCATGCTTCAGTGAGTCTGATTTTTCATATCAGACTTTAGAAAATGATTCAGAGAATTCAATGGTTGGTAATAGGTCCCAGGATCATGACGTGGAGGGACTTGCAGTTACATGGGATGTGGGAGTGTGCGAGGAGACTGATATAGCAGCAGCTTCCACTTTATCAGATGAGTCATCCGTTGAGGTACCTAGCAGTAGTACCTTGGTTGTTGATGTGTGCGGAGATGATAGCACACACGATGCTATTTGTCATGAGGTGAGAGATGCTACCACAGCTTCATATCACAGTGCGGATTGTGGGTCAAAGAGCTTACATGGGAGTCAGGGAGTTCTGAGGCATCATTTGATCGGGCAACTGAAGGTGAGTGACAGTCAGATTGCCACGTCCATTGAGCATTATGATGTTGCTTGTCAGCTATTAGCCATATGTGGTTGGGGTACTCTTATGTTAGATGAGCACAGTGATAGTGACCTTTCCCTTGTAGAGATCCATTCACTTCGAGAAGTTGTCGGGATAATGAAACATAATTACTTGCAGTTATTAGCTAACAAGGACTACCTTCTCAAGTGGGGTTGCACTTGTTACGATGCATTAATGGGAAAGAAAAAGGAGGTAGAAGAGTTCACTCATGAGCTTGAGGCGACTATAGAGTTGTTGGAGAGCACCCAGCTGGTTCTTCAGGAGTCGCAGTCACGGTTATGTGAGGTTACCGTGGAGTTGAGATGAGCACAGTCTTCACCAGCTATAGATTTCGTTCAGCTTCCTACAGTGGCAGTTGGTGATGATTTGATATCCATAGGTTGTAGAGAGGATATGGATACATCCATCGTTGATATTGGTGCAGTAGTTTCAGATGGGATGAGTACTTTGGTTGAGAGTAGTAGAGAACCTCTTGCTGTATCAGGCTCTTTCGAAGTCAGTATGTTGTCAAATGATGCAGGACAGATTGTTGATAGCCTCTTGTGTGGCAATGGTGGATTCTCCAAAGAGTTGTGTGTTAGTTCAAGAAGTTACTCCATCATCTTCACAGGAGATTCACAGGGTGTCATTTGGTTGGGAGTATGGATCTCATGTTGATTTGTTTCCTTCTCCTGGAAGCAAATCGGTTACATCATCCCATGCAGTTGATTATGAGCGACAATCTGTTGAGCCACAAAGTTGGAGGGATCAGTTGAAGGTTACTGGAGAGAAGGTTGATTCAACCTTATCTCGCTTTGACTGCATGCATAAGTATGTTGAGTACCTTCTTTGGAGAACAGAATTTGAGGAGAGACAGTATGGGGTCAGGGCTGGTACTCATATTCACGATTTGAGGTTCATCCAAAGTGCTTTGGAGGCATTTAAATTAGAATACCTTCACTTGTATCATGACAGAGAGTATGCTATTGGGTATGCGGAGAGACTTGGTAGGGCATCTACCCAATTAGCAATTCAGGGTCAAAGTTTGGAGCCATCTTCTGATTCTCGAGTTGTTAGTGATGAGCTATTGACCGAGATTGGAGCCTTTTACCGAAACTACATAGTGAGGAGTGCTCATCATTTTTCTTTTAATCCGCATGTAGAGGACTTGGTTATGTGTAGTTGTGGATTGGCTCCAGGATCATACCATCCTTTATGGGATGGGTATTTGCCATCTTCAGTTGATGGAGTTAGTAGCTGCAAGTTGGAGGGAGGCTACTTGCAGAGTCAGTACATCCATGGGAGTTTAGCGGAGGATGGATATCGTAGTTGTGATACAAATACCCTTGGGAGTTCTTATCTTTGTAGTACAGTTGGATTTCACACCCATGGGGAATTGGTAGAGTGTAAAGGGAGATTTGGTCTATCAGATGTTTCCAGATATCCTTACCTCCTTGTGATGGATGGATGTGAGTTTTGTTTATACTAGGATCCAAGTGGTGGCAGGGTTAGCACTGCAGGTTGGATGGGTCCCATTAGATTGCTTCACCACTTCTGGTATGGTGAAGTTGGGATCAGTGTTGAGCAACAAAAGTCTGGGAGTGTTCATCTTGGCAGGCTTCTATTTTAGATTTGGGATCCAGGTATATGTGGTTGTACACTTTTTAGCGTGAGGTGGGATCCTTTATGTGCATTGGGATTCCAGTCTGACTTCACTGAGGTGTATTGCAGTGGGTACATGGTCTGGGTTACTTGCAATCTCGCTTCCAGTCCCCATGTACATGGTTTGTTTTAGATGCACAGTTTCAGGGCGCAGGGATTGGACGGTTGGTTTGTTGTTCATCTTTGTGCAATTGTGGTTATGCTGGTGCTTCAACAGTGCTGTTGTTATTGGGGGTATTTCATAGTCTTCCTTTGGACTTCCAGTGTAGTGGAGTTTCTTGGCAGTCATGATTGCTTGGGGACAAGCAATCTTAGGGGAGCGGACTGTAATGTCCCCTTTTCCACGAGCACCAGAGTTTGAGGGATTAGCCAGTTATTGTGACCCTCGTAGGCTAGTTATTGTGAATAGAGGGTCTTCTAAGGCAGAGGCTTGGTTAATAGAGGTTCTTGTCTTCTCTAGAATTTAGTATGTTCTAGTTTGGTCTTCGTTTGGCTCAAATTGGACTTCGTTTGGGCTAAGTTTCATTAAATCAGGTGACGTTGAGAGGGACCCATTCTATTTTTGGTAAGTCAGTGGGTTCAACAGAGAATAAAATGGTCAACTTCCTGGAGTAGACAGAATGAAGAAAAATTGATTAATCATGGAGTTATGCTTATTTGATTATTAATAAAGTGATAATTTTATTAATAAATTTTATTAAGGGGCCATTTAATGTTATGTTATAAGTTATTATATTTCATAAAGAAAGGGTCATTTTTATCATTAATGAGGGGGCCAAATTATTAATTAATTATCCGGCACATAACCCAAAGTTTATTCATTAATAAGCAAATGAAATAATAATTCATTTAAAATATTAAATGTGCCTTTTTGGGAGGGAGAAGTAACTGATTATTATTTTTCAAATATCATAGCAAATTTTTTCAAAAGCTAAGTGCGGGATTTAAGTTACGTGGAGTGTAAGCCTGAAGCTTCCAGGATGACTTGACATGGAGAATTATAAATACCTTCAATGAGAAAATCGAAGGTATTGTTTTGAGCATTGTTTTGTTATTGAGTTTGGGAATCGTAGAAGAGTTATCAAGAGTGTTTCAGAATTTCAGACTTCGAGAATTGTGAATTCTTCAGAGTTTTATATGCATTTGAGGTATTGATAGAAACACTGAAATTTGCTTAGAGGGTGGCTTATCTCAGAGCCACATGTGCTTAAATGGGTGTGAGAAATCTGATAATTGCAGGTCAATTCAGAGAGGGTTAGCAGCAGTCAGTGATTATAAGTGACCAGCATTATTGGTGTGGTTCAAATAGCAGCATCATCCACCTTTGCTAGCAGCCGTACCAAATATCTATCTGCCATGGGTCATTAAAGTCACATGTGAGTCTCAAGGAAATAGCATTTGAGTTTCAAGGTGGAAAAAACGATCAGGCTCTACCAGCTTATGTGTTTGGTGGAATCAATGAGATGTATGGAGTCTAATTGTTGACTGCTGATGCAATTGGACTGCTGCATTAAATATCAGGTTTCACTATCTTTAGCTAGATAGTTTAAGAGTTGATATTTGCAAATAATCTTACATTGTAAATTGTTTTAAATCAAATGAGGAGGGATAAGTTGCACGCCAAGTGTTTGATGTAATGTCATAACTGAACTGCTCTTAATCAGCATATTAGTTCTTGTGCCAAGTGTTTGTGAAAATGTCCATTGGCTGTAGATGCACATTGTACATGTAGAAATCATATCTATGCATTTAAAAAGGTCAAAAAGGATTGCATTGTAATTTAGTTCTTTGCCTAGACTTCTTGGTAATCTTTTGCAAGCATTTAAACTCCATTTGAAACCATTCCAAGAAAGCAAAAACAATCTGAAAACAAACAACAACAAGATAGAGGTTGCATGGCAACTGTTTGACGAAATGTCAAAAGGCTAAAATTGAGTTTCCATGAGGTAGAACCAGCAGGGTTCTTACAGATTACATAATTGGAGAGTGTGAATGTGTTTGTGATAAAGAATGTAAGAAAGAAAATGACAATGTGTATGCAAATATTGTTGGTTGTCATAATAAGAATGTTGGTTTGAATATCATGAAGAAAATGGGTTATGAAGGTAAAGGATTGGAAAGCATGAACAAGGAATTAGAGAGCCTATTGAGCCAATAAAGAGACCAAAGTATGAAGGACTAGGATATTCCACAGATAAAGGAAATGATGTTATTAGTTCAAAAAAAATTGTTCAATGGAAGCAATGTATGCAGTGTCAAATTGTAACAGGAAAGGACACACGAAAGATAAGTGTTGGGATCTACATACTTGCAGTATATGTGGATTGAAGAATCATTGTGAAAAGACGTATTGGTATAAAGAGTCAAGGAGTGAATCTATGATAGGGTGCATGAAAATGGATTGTGGATGGCATTGTGGATAAAGTTGGAACAAGCTTACAGGTCTGATAGTAATCATGATTGCATTGAATGTTCAAAAGACCTAACAAATGTTTTGGGAGCGTTGTCTAGTAAGACGTCTATGAAAAGTGAAGGAGGTTCCAAAATATAGTTTTGAAGGTTTGAAGAATTCACACAGCAGTTGGAGAAGGCCAAGAGACAGGTATCATCAGATCTAAAGATCATTGAGATGGTTTGTATCTATCAAGAAAAGAAAGATTTGAGTAAGTTAGAAGACTTGGTTGTAGCACTTGAAAGATGCAAAATAAGACTGTAGTTAAGAGCAAAAGAATTTGTAAATGCAGTAGCATTTGTGGTCGAAATTAAGGGGGAGTGTTGGCATGTGATAATTTCTCCACCAATTATCTACGCAAGTCAACTCAAGCATTTAAAATAGAATCTTCCCACCAACACTATTCCAAAGAAATCTAAATGTTTCAAACTGCCGACATTGTCCATGTTCAGCACGTTTTTTGAATGAGATGTATGATTGTAACATCCTCCAGAATGTTCTCAGACCTCTATAAATTAGAGGCATGGTTGTAAACTATTATGTAAGGAATAAAAGTTGTTTTCTGTGTTATTTGTCTTGCCCTGTTTTCTTTCATTTTTCCCATTTCTGTCCCTTTTGCATTTCCTAGTTCAAAGTGCCTAAAAGCCTAAAACTAATAACTATCCCCATCACATGAGGGAGCTGCCCCTCACAAACATAGAGGAAAATCACCCTCAGTGGTGATTTTCCAACTGTTGCATACACACACTGCTGCCAATTAGGTGAGTCACATTAATATTTCTCAAAAGCCACAGTGGAAACTTTCCATTGCAACAGGTTGCTTAACAGGTTGCTAAAAATGATTCTATGATCTTGCCTGGATGGCGTACTTTGTGAGCTTAAGGCCTGCTTCCTGGTTCTAGCTAACTGCTCTTCATAAGTTTCTTGGCTTTTGTGGTTGCATTCTGTCAAATGTCCTTTCTTTTGTTAATGTCAAATGTAGGAATTAAACTTGTTATCTATTTAATTCTGCATACACTTTCCCTTCCTTCTTTTTCTTGTTTGTGTTAACCAATTCTAGATGATTTTCTGTCTTTGCTCCATCTAGGATTTGTCCGTTCTTCACCTTTTCAATATTTTTACCTTTCTGTCCTTTTTGTACTTTCTGGTTGAAAGTGGCCTAACTAAAATACCTCCATCATACAAGGGAGCTGCTCCTCTCAAATGCAGAGGTGAATTGCCCTTTCAATGGTGATTTCTCCAACAGTTATTAGTGCATTCTGCTGCCCATTGGGTGAATCACATTAATGTTTACAAAAATCTCAGCGAAAAGTTTACTTGCTGGCAGGTTGGTCGCAATAAGTTCTGTGATCTTGTCTCGACGGCCTTCTTTTCTGAGCTCCAGGCCTGCTTCCTAGTTCTAGTTGAAGTTGTCAATATGCACAAGAAAATGGCTGACTGTGTGATGCAGAGCAATGACACCAAGACAATTCATCCCACTTCAACCTCTTCACAGTGCTCACAAAAGTTCAGAATGAGGAACCTTTCTCATGACTTCTCCATCCACTTACTAGTTCCATCTCCATGACAAATTCTACACAAACTTAGGACAGGCTACAAAATGTTTTGACTTCTCATAGGCAGACTAATAAAATGACTAAGGGCACCATGACAACTCCCCCATACCCTGGTTTAGGCTCATAACTTGCTTTGAGTGGGTTTGCTTTACAACTGGGCAATTCTCATGTAGCCCTATGCAGAGGATTTTTCCCACTTATCTTCCTGTACAGACAGATCCGAGACAAAACAAAGCTATTTATGAGTACCCTTTTGGGAGTTGTAAAACATATGTGAAAACAAGGTATGATTGTTTTGAAACACAGGCTTCAAATTTTGACTGTCCTCAAGCGGATTAGGCCTAATTAGGTCACTTTAATGAAGCAACTTCAAGGCTATGTGATCACCAACTCCCAAACTCTTCCTCAATGATCTAGACATGTTAAAAACAATCCAAATACACATTTTTTCCCATAGGCCACATTCACTAATAGCCCTAAACGCCAAACCCTTGCTTTGGTCTCCCTATGGTTAATTAAATGAGGGTTTTGTATAGAAACACTTCCCAGGCTTCTTTTCTGCTCTTCAAAACTTCAAATACCTTCAAACACATCTGCCAATGCTCTCCACAAATTCACATAGCACAGGTCTTTGCAGATCTTACAAGATCTATGACTGTCTCCTAATTTACAAACCTCAATCTTCAAAGAAACTCCACTAGGGCATCCAGCCCAAGCCCTCAATATGTCTGCCCCTGCTCACAAACAACACACAAGCAATCATTTTACACATTAATAGGCCCATTCCACTTAGTTAGAAAGCACAGTGGGGGGAATGTGCTTGAATCATTTTTTTATTCTTAAAGCCCTCAAAACTGCTGTTACAAACCCATGGACAGTAAAAAGATTGTAAAATCTACAAAACTTAACGAAAATTTGTCAAATCAAATGCAATGGAAAGTGAACTCCCAGCCTCATCAACTCAGGTCGGTCTCATGGCATCAAAAGACCATACCAGGTCATACAAGTCTGAGAAAAGAGACAAAAACAGTAAAAATCTGAATATGCTCAATGCAAACAATGAATTCTTATTGTATTTCCTTCCTTACTAACTCTAACCTCTCCACCGAGGTTCTTCAAACATAAATAGATTCCAACAACCTATTTCAACTGCCAAAAACAACTTTTAAATCCCTTATGACTGTTGGTCTATAATTTGACAACAACTTTCCTTTGAGAACTTTTATTGTGACAACTTTTGCTCATATAGGCTTATTAAACAACATGACCCTACATTTGAACTTAAACTCACACAAATGGTCCATAAGACCTTACTTGAGGAAATTAACATGAAATAAAACTTAAAACTCAAGTTTGGCTTATGAAGGCATGATCTCCTTTAGGTGCTCCTGCACCACTGTGGAGAAGGTTCTTCATCCCTAGGGATCGATTCTTTTGTTTCCAGGCATCCCTGCAAAGTTTTATCTACCCAAATGGATCATGAGAGAGCTTAGAAAGCAAAAAGCTATGTTACCCCAGGTTTCCAGGACGGGGGGACGTGGGGACGGGGAAACGGGTTCCCGGGACAGATTTTTTTTTCTCGAAGCAGGGGACGGCAGGGGACGGCAGTGGGAACAACTATATAAAAAATAGGGAAAATTTAAAATATATAGGGAAATTTGAAATATTCATATAAAAACATGGATAACACATGCTTATATAGATTATAGAACCTTAACATATAATGTTTGTGTTAAAGAATTTAACTTTAGAGTTCACATGAGAGTGCAAATCAAACAATTTTCAAAGCTGAAACATTAATTTTATGGGACAGCCAAGGGGAAGGTTTCCAGAAGTTTCCGAGTTTCCGGGACGTTTCGGAAACGGGGACGGCTCAATTTTTGCCGGAAATGCGTCCCCGGGTAACGTAGGCAAAAAGAGCAATCACACTCCTCCTGAGAACTATGGGTTTAATCTTCATGGATGCTAGAGGATGGAAGCCTAAAGATGTTATAAAGCTGGTGGATGTGGACTGAGGTAGCGTCACCCTTTGCTTTTGCTGTTTTATATAATAGTTTGATATTAGTGTTTTTAGTATGCTTTGTTCCTGTGGGATCTGATTTTCAGGCAGACCTAGCAGCTTGGGTTTTCCCATCTTTTGGGTTGCTGAAAAAATTGAAATGTAAAAATTTGTTTATTTCTTAAGTTAATACAAAGGCTGAAAGGCCCATGTCCCTCATTTGCAAAGCAAAAATAAATAAAAACTTCCAAAACAACTGCCAAAATTTTGAAACTTAATAAAAATAAATAAAAAATGAGAGAAGGCCTCTATTGAATAGATAAAATGCATGAAGCGCAGACCAAGAACTCCACATCCAAGCAAATTTCCCAACACCTTAAAAAAGATTCAACATGTAAACTACTAAATTACAATGGTGTCAAAGTGATAAATCATTGCATCAATAAGATTTCATTGGAAAGTACCAAATTCAAAACCCAAAAAGATAAGATAATGTGTAACATTGGGTAACATATGCGAGCTAACATCTGTGCACAGTGTTATTATGTATCAATTGATGAGGCCAAGTGCAAATCCGTGGCTAAGATTACCGAATAGACAGCACTTAATCATGAGATCTAAGCTAAAGGTATGACCCCGGCAGTAGCTAAAAGGGAATTTCACCAATCTAAGAAAATATGTCAATGATACTCATTCAAACAATAAGAGAATATCTTGAAGGTGGGCAAATTTACATTTAATCATTTTCCCACTAACTTCTCTTAGTGGACTATAGCTTCCAATCTCTTGTTGTACACAGAGATATCCCCTTTATGCATTCTCATGGTGATGGGCTACAAAGAGGGATCAAAACATTAATATCATTCTTTTATACGCAATTTTTCTTTCAAGGCAAGCACCACTATATCCTATCATCTCAATGTAAATAGTCAGAGGTTGATCTATAGCATTATTTTTTATCTTCTCCCCACATGAGGTTGAACAACTATAAATAACATATTATTTCTAAAGCTTCTGCTTCGTCAGGGAACCCTGCCATATTATCTCTGTATCAATTAACATATAACCCCGTGCAACATTATGTATACAATCCACTTCACCTCAACAAAACCAAGGGATACGTGTCCCACGATCTCAACAGAGGGTACTATTCCATCAAAATCAATGAAAGCTCGCACCACGAAAAGCTTCCAGTCACTATGACCACGAGTGTCGAAAAATTGAGATGCTTTACCAGACCAGGGTTGCTCTAAAATGTCAATGCTAACTACATTTTAAGCTCATGCTAATGGCTTGGATGAATTTCTCTCTCCTTCCATAAATCTACACCAAGATAAAGAAAAAGATTAAAGTGAAGTGAGAAACACATACCTGCTTTTCTTTGGCCCATTCTGTAATAGAATGGCAGAGCTCGGCTACCTTTACTTTATCCTCTTCTTTGGCCACAAGCGTAGAACTCATCAGGAAGCTTCTGCTGTTGTCTATTTTCTTAGCCGCTTGAATCTTAAGCCCTCGGTAATTCATGTGACCGCGCCCTACTGATCGATGTTTCGTCCGCAACACCTGTCTACGAAGAGATTCGAGGCTACTCTTACACACAGCATTTTGAGGTGGAGTTCTGACGATCGAGTTACAGAAGCAGCGTGTAACGGGCGTCTGGGACTTGACAATAGCGTGTTGAATTGAAGCTAATGATGAAGCTGCCATGGAGAAATTGGGAAGATAGACAACCAAGGATAAGATCTCATTTTATATGCATCTTAGTCGAAAGAAAATCCACTGTGACAGATGATAGGCATTTCAGATACTATTTTTTCACAGCCATTTTCAATGTTTAGTTTGTTTTTAGTTTTTGGTTTTTGGTTTCTTAAAGGATCAAAGCAAAAGATAATTGCAAATAATAAAAGTAAAAAACTAGCAGTTTACTAGGATACTATTTTTAACAGGCATTTTAAATTTTATCAAGTCTAAAGCGTTTTTAATTATTTATTTACTAGGATGCTATTTTTTAATAGTCATTTTCAATGTTTATTATGTGGAGGGTGTTTTCTATTTGAGTTGCACAATCTGATTTCTTTGATTAGTGGCTTATAGTTCTCCTTAAACATGTAAGACGATTGAATTCATCTTATTCATCCATTTTTCAATTAAAACTAATTTACCTTATTAGCAATTGCACCATGGTGTACAATGGGTACACCGAAGAGGTGGGGAATGTCAATTAGAGTAATTTTTTGTCTTTTTTTTTAATACATTTGTTTAGTACATGAGATTAATTGGTACTTCATTTAAAAAATGTTTTTTGTGCAAAATAGGTCTCAATGAGGAAGTGATACTGTCAAATTCACTACACATTCACTTTTATGAGTCCAAACACAATTGTAATAAAAGCTCTAAATGGGGAAGATAATCAAGCTCTATTACCAACAATGTCATGTTATGTTTGCAATAGGGAGAGACACAAAGGTAGGAATAGAGAAGAAGGGGGAGATAACGAGAGAGAGAGAGGGATAAGGAGATGGAGATAGAGATAAGGATATAGAGAGGGGGGGAGGGGAGAGATAGAAATAGAGGAGAGAGATGGAGATGGAGATGGAGATGAAACAATATCATTCGACAGATAGCATATCAATTAACCTCATATATTACACAAATGTATGCAAAAAATAAATCAAAATTTTCTCAAATTATAAATTATAGTTATATAATTATGGGGATCACCTTGTGGTGTAGTGGTTTGTTGGTTGCACTATTAATGGTGCAACTAGTGGTTTGTTGGTTGCACTGTTAATGCCGCAACCAAGGTTCAAATCCACACTTGGCCCAAATGGTGTTAATGTTTATTTGGGATCGGGAGGTCTTCAGAGAATAGCATAAGGAAAAAAAATCAAAGGGTTTCTATGATGTACATTTTTAAAAAGTTACACACACACACACATATAATCAAATGTAAAATTTTGGTGCACATACCATGATTTCTTTTCTATGTATATTTCTCCCTCTCCCTCTTCCAATCTCCTTCCACCTATCCCTCTATATAAATTTATCTCTATCTCTCTCTCCTATTTTAACCCTCGTCTTTCCCAAGTTATATCTATATCTATATCTCTTATTTCTATCCTTATCTCCCAAAATTTCTCATCCATATCTCTTCTTCTCTCTCCCTATAACTACCTAATTATCTCTCTACTTCATCTATCTCCTCTCTCTGTTTCTCTCCCTCATTTTATATATATCAAGCTAGATATCTCTCCATATCTCTTTGACTTATAAGGTAAGTGCATGAAATTGTTGAACACCCCCCAGAAAAACCAAAATTCTGTGTAACTTGATCGGGTTACAGTTCGGTGAATACCGAGCCTAAGTTCTTCAAAACCCGATCAGGTTTTGAAGAACCAAAAGTTCTCTGAAATGTGATTGTATTTTGAAGAACTAAATTTCTTCAAAACACGATCATGTTTTGAAGAACTTAAAATGTGCACCAAATTCATAGTCTTATAGAACCTGTATGTAGTTTACTTATCTTAAAATTTTATTTCTCCCTAAGACAAATCCCAAATAACTTTTATGATTTAAGAGAGGATAGATTAGGAAGATAAGAGAGAGAGGAGGGAGATGAGATAGACAAAGAGAAAAAGTTTTAAGAGAGAGAAAGAAAGAGGTGGTGACGGGGAAAGAATATGAGAGAGGGGGAGAGTGAAAGAGAGATATTAGGCAATGGAATAAACAAAGATGGTGAGAGAGAGAGAGAGGATAATTAGGACTCAGGATAGACAGAGATGGTGACAGGGGAAGAAAGACAAGAGAGAGGGAACGGAGAGAGGGTGAGACATGCATGCATGTGTGTGTGTGTGTGTACTGCATATTAAGTTTACATGCATATGTTTTTAATTATACAAAATGTGATCGCATTTTGGAGAACTAAAAACATATGCAAAACTCAAATTATGTAAAACACATTTCTACTTCTAGATAACACGATCAATTTTTTAGTGTTTAGGAACTCAATCATGTTATTAAGAACTAGGAAAGACTGTCTTAGTCTTACATAACCCGATCGGGTTTTGAAATAGTTAGGAACCCAATCGCGTTATGGTTAGGTAAGAGGGTTGGACAATGACCCTAGGGCTTGGGAGCATTTTTCCCGTCAATTTCTCTCCCTTTACACGTATTTTGTTCTTCCAGGCTAATTTCTCAACTTCCTCGTCATCACCTTTACACATCATCAAGTGGATATTTGTATAATTACCACCACAATTTCACATGTCTTCTCACCTTTCTAACCATATAATTTTTCTATTTTTGGACAACATTAGCATAGTAAACTTTAATTTTCTTTACCAGTGTCTTCATACTTCTTTCTAACCATATATATGTGTATTGCATATTAAGTTTACATGCATATGTTTTTAATTCTACAAAATGTGATCGCATTTTGGAGAACTAAAAACATATTCAAAACTCAAATTATGTAAAACACATTTCTACTTCTAGATAACACGATCAATTTTTTAGTGTTTAGGAACTCAATCATTTTATTAAGAACTAGGAAAGATTGTCTTAGTCTTACATAACCCGATCGGTTTTTGAAATAGTTAGGAACCCAATCGCGTTATGGTTAGGTAAGAGGGTTGGACAATGACCCTAGGGCTTGGGAGCATTTTTCCCGTCAATTTCTCTCCCTTTACACGTATTTTGTTCTTCTAGGCTAATTTCTCAACTTCCTCGTCATCACCTTTACACATCATCAAGTGGATATTTGTATAATTACCACCACAATTTCGCATGTCTTCTCACCTTTCTAACCATATAATTTTTCTATTTTTGGACAACATTAGCATAGTAAACTTTAATTTTCTTTGCCAGTGTCTTCATAGTTCTTAGAGACATATGTCTACCATTTTCTTAATAAATTTTGATCTACTTGACCAAATTCAAAAAAAATTACATATTATTATTCTATACTTTATTCTACACACTTTTTTAAAAAGTTTGCATTTTCGATTATTTTGCAAGTTATGCCCAGCTCACGAACAAACACCTGATTTTCAAGATGCGCCCACTTCAAAAATAATAAAAAAATACTCAATATAAAATTTCAAAAAATACCCAACTTCTATCTCTCACTCTTACCTATCATTCTACCAAAGGGTTTTTCAAAATACTAAACCTAACTATATCTTTTGTGAAGCGCACGCCAGCCAGAATGTTATATTTATGTAAAAAAATTAGGAACAATTTTTCATGTGTAGTGGGTTTGACCCTCTTAATCTTATCCATTTTTTAAAAAACTTTAGTAGTTTAGAAATTAGATTCAGAGTACTACAATTGTTATTCTTTGCACGTCTTCTAATTTGAGTGCATGACTCTCAAATTTATCTTTGAAGTTCAGGATTACCTGATTTTAGAAGAAGAAAAAGAGTGGGTACTTATACCTACATTTTTTCACAATCTCAGTGCACTTTGTAGACCTTATGGCAAGACATATTGTCAATTAGTGTCAAAACACTTAGTCAACTAGTGTCGACCGAGCCAACAATCATTATGCACTGCCCGAGTGATCAGTATTGCTTGAGTGATCAGCATTGCCCAAGAGATCAGTATCGCCCGAGTGACACTTTATCACCCGAGTAGACTTCTAGACCCGAGTGATAGTTTGAAGTCGACTTTGCATATATTGTTAAATATTTTTTTGTTTATTGCTAGCCAACTTACAGAGTTATTTGTTGGATAAAGATATATATGTAAGGTGAGTATGTAAGACAAGAATAAGTAAGAATGTATGCATAAGAGTAAAGGCATACAAATGGCAGTTTGATTAAGAGCAAAAGTATTCAGGACAATAGAGTCTCATCTATCACATATAGGTGATCAGTTATATTTAAAAGGATCTTATTCAACAATCACAGTTGCACAGAGAAGATCATAAACTGGTTCATTCTAACAGGTGGATCAGCAAAATCCTTTAACAAGGTGGACCTAACAGTCCTTTGTTTAAATCTCTTAACAGAGTTGCATTACCTATTGTATTGTACAAAATCCTTTAACAAGGTGGACCTAACAGTCCTTTCTATGCTCCTAATAGGGTGACCATCAGAAGTGGTCATTGTAATCTCTAATAGGCTAAATTTATACTGCAGTACTAAATCTTGTGCATATCATCCCCACCCCAGTTTTACTTTCTTTTGGAAGGTTTTTGGGTAACCAAATATTGTGTTATGTGTTGTGTATGAATATTTACTTTCAAGTTCTATGCATGCAAACAAATAAGTTAATCTAATTGTGGATTAAGTTTTATTGGTTCCTGATTCACNCCCCCCCCCCCCCCCCCCCCCCCCCTCTTAGTCACTGGGCACATCATATATTTCCAACAATTGGTATTAGAGCAGTGGTTCTCTTATCAGAAGTTTAACAGCTTGAGAAAATATCAGAGGCTATGGAAACATATAGACTGGAGAAAGCCATTGAGAATGAAAAGATAGATCTTAAAGTGGCCATGGATCAGATCATGAAACTTAAGGAGCAACTCTCTCTTTCCCTGAAAAGAAGAAAAGAATTAGCAGTACAGATGAATGACAAGAAATATATAGAAGAATTAATTGAAGACTTTTGCAAGGAAAAAAGTTTTTAAGAAGCTAATGCATCCATTGAAGACTTACTTATGAAGAATCTCTCTTTACATGAAGAAATTAGAAAGTTGAAGAGAGAACAGGAAATTCACTCAATCAGAATATGTGAAGTCATGGAACTAAAGAAAAAAACAAAAGATGATAAAAATATAGCACAAGAAGATAAAAGACTACTGAGCACAAGATTAGAAGAAAAAGTAAATGAAATGCAACACTTGTCACTTCAGCAAGCTGATTTGGTAAATCAACTCAACAATGCAACACGGGAAGTAGACAATCTAAGAATAGAAAATGAAAGACTGCAGAATGATCTCAATACTGAAAAGAAAACAAATGAAATTATGATGAATTCATACACTAGCATGGATCAGGAAATAGAACTCAGCCATCATGGACATAATGGATTAGGTTATACTAAACAAGGTGAATCCTCATAGCAAGGAGCTCAAAGGAACAACAAACCTACATGAAATCATTGTGGTAAGTTAGGGCACACATCAAATAAATGTTGGAGCAATGGAAAGTCAAAATTTAATGGAAAATGCTACAATTGTAACAAACATGGACATAGAGAAAGTGAATGCAAAGAGAAACCTAAGTTTGAAGGAAAATGCTACAAGTGCAACAAACAAGGTCATAGAGCTTCCGAGTGCAGAACTAACAAATGGAATCTTGCTGAACAATTAGCCAAGGCAATTTTTGGTTGGGATTACAACACATGGTATAGATGTTGTCATTGTGGTGAATATGGACACATTGGTGAAATTGTATGAAGACTCACTTCAGAAAAAGGGATCCTACTAAGAGATGTTATGTGTGTAAGCAACTCGGTCATCTAAGCAAGAACTGTATGAACAGAGAAAAAGTAGATACTAGTTTTGAGAATGGTAAAGCCAAAGTCTCAGAAATCATAACTCAGATGAGCAAGCAATGGGTAAGGAAATCTTCAGATAATTTAGATCAAAGCAATGAAGGATCTAATGACACCCTAAATAGTGAACTAGGTGGATCTACCATTACAAAATAAGAATGTAAGGAGATGAGTGGAACTGTGCAATACAAGCCATCCTAAATTAGTTACAGATAAGATAAATAGTCCAAATCCGCATATTGATGCATAAGAACATGTTATAATTCTACTCGATTTAGAATGATAGTTACACCTGAGCCACTCTAGCTTAACCGAGCTGAGTTGGGCAGTATTGATAATTGGAAAGTTGGTTTCACCCAAGCTTCCGAGTGAATCTGAGAAACACCTGAGTCATGCCAACTAATATGTACAGAGCATTTAATGAAATACTCTAACGGTTGAAAAACTCTTATAAATAAAGGATTGTAAATAGTATTTGCTTACAATGCTTTCAATTTACAAATTAATTTAGAGCCCTTAGCAATTCAGTGTGAATTTATGATTCAAAGCAGAGTTTAATCATTTCGTCTAAATAGATATAGCATCCACTTCTAGTAGCAAGGTCAAGAAAGGTTCTGAGATGTTAGTGAGGAATGCAATTTGTGATCCTCCGGTGTTTAAGCTTCATCCAACAGTTGTAGAGGTGATAGACCCTATGGGAACTCATTCCCTAATCCCTCCGAGAGTGTTACTGGTTAATGGCATTTGAAGCTTCTATCACTGCAACATTCAGGAGCTTGAAACCAGTGAGATGAACCAAGCATATGAAAAATTATGTACAAACGGGAATCTAAAGACCGAGCACAAGCACCTCGAAACCAAGGGTTTGACACACATCATGCACATGCCGAGGAATTTCTAGACAAAATGGATGATATATGTTCTCAGCCGTGTCCATGACATGCAACTATGGTTGGAGCATCTTGTGATGATCACGAAGCAGATAATTCATTGTGTCACTGGGTTCCCGATGCTAGACAAGTCAAAAGCTACCAAAACCCTAGCCCGGGATGACCTAGCTAAGTTAACTCTTTCCAAGTGGGATGGAAGAGGCATGAGAATTAATAGAGTAACTGATATGGAATTGAAATTTAGTATTCATGTTATAGCCCACAAGATATACAGCTTGAGCAGACCCAACAATGTTATGTGTGAAGCTGTTGACCTAGCATAGAAAGTGGTGAAGAGGAATTTGGTATTTGACCTAGCAGAACTATAGTTCATCCAGTTGAGAAAGAATATGGAAAGCATCCGAGTATCCAAGTCCAATTCATGTAAGTTCAGTTCTCTTCTAATCTGCATACTATTTTTATGTTGAGAAGTTCTTTCCTTCCAAAGGAACAATAGCATGGAGGAAGGATAGACCAATAATCCATCAGATTAACGAGTTCATAACTGAGTTAGGAGATAACTTTAATAGCATTATGGATGGATACTTTGAGAGTTTCAAACAAAAGATGCAAAGTAGATACATAATTCCCAAAGAACTAGTTGAGAATTACAAAGATGAAATATGTTTTCTAGTTGATTGTGATAAGGTTTATATACAAGCAGTAAATCCTAGGGTTGCATGGGTAAAACCCCTGCCATATGAAGTCAACAAATATGACACAAAAGATATCATAGAGGCTCTTGTAAATGAACCTGTCAATCCAAAGGCACCTTACTTTGGAACATATGAGGAAGCAAAGAGTGGGATATCTTTGGAAATTGAGATTCCCAAGATATTGAAAAGAGGAAAGAAGAGACTTGATACATTCAAGAAGAAGTATGGAAAGACCTCTGACTCTCTTTCCATCTCCGAGAGTAAAGAGGATATAGTTAAAACAAAGGATTTTGAATCTAAAGAAGAAAAGGAAGAATCTAACATTGAACCTCCACAGAAGAAGAGAAAGGGAACACCCAAACAGAAAAAGGCAAAAGGCACTACCCCTATTGTCACCTTGAGGAGATCAAGGAGAAAAATTATACTAAGTGATGATGAGTATGATGATGAAGAGGATGATACTATGGTCTTCACTAAACCAACACTCACACTTGATTAGAAGATTAAAGAACTGAAAGAAGGAAGAGCTATGAGCTCTCTAAAATCACTAAAATATGCTTCTAGGACCAAGGAAGAAAAGAAGAAGATTGAAGAAGAAGTGGTGGAGAAGATGGGAAAATGGAAGTATGACCCCTCCAAGCTAAAGAATTACGTGACTAAAGACCTATTCAAGGTAGTCTCCATTCCCTGGAACAATGTAGTCCAAACTGGAATGGACATAAGGGAACAAACATTGAAGAAAGTTATGCCTACAATGAAGGGCAAAGAAGTAAAAGAAGCCTTGAGAAAATATCAGAATAATCACACCCCCAGATTTAGGGCATTCCAAATAATGAACAAAAACATAGAAGATGTAGTCCAGTGTGCTACATTAGTGTGGAAATCAATATTTGAGATGAAAGATGATGATGAGGCAGAAGTACCAAGTACATACCCTCCAAAATAGGAAAATGATGATACGCTACCTGAGGTACAGACCATTGAGGAATCAAATGCTAAGTAGATTGTAGTTGAGGTAATAGCATCATTGCCCCAATCTCATATCTAGAATATAGTACATCCGAGCAAGGATAAGGTGTTGTCAATCAGGATTGCACCTATAGCTGGATGCAGAATCTAGCCATCCTGTTGAAACATGGAAACATTCTCCTAGGTGGATTAGAGAACGAATCTTTAGATTCTAGGCCGATTCCTGTTGAATTTGGGATATCACCAGATATTGACTTTTATGGTTTTGGGAAAAGGGAGGAGAACTAAAAAATGAAAACTAAATAGGAAAGGTGATACACCAAAGATGGATGCAGATTTATCAGAATTGTAAGACTGTACCTACAAAACACACATTACTAAGTTCTGCAATTTTTTTTACTTCTTAACACCTAGGATGACCAAGAGCTTATTATTAGGGTTTGATACCACTAATGGTGAAGATTTGATCAACAAACAGGTACTTTCTGCAAAAGGCTGATTCTTTATAACTCTAGAATAGGAATTTGAGCAATTCACTAATCTATATTTAAAAGAGAAGAAACACTTAAATGAAAAAATTTAGAAGGATAGATAGAAAAACTTAGAAAAAGATATGAGTAGTAACTCCAGCTTTATTATCTCCAAAATCTGCAAAATGGTTACAAAATACCAAGGAAATGGGCAAAGGAACAATATGTTCACTAATACCTCAAAAATTCCCTAATTTTGAACTCCTCTAAATGGAAAAGAAGTTCAGTTATATAGCCTCCAAGGCTAATTCCGAAAATGAGTACTCCCCCTAAAAAGTGCCTCTAAACCAGATAGATCCCCTAAAATTAAGGCCCAAATAATGCATATAATACAGTTTTTGAAAGCCTTCCATGATCTCTATAAAAACCCTAAACTTAAGGCATAATTCATGCCTAAAATTTAGCCTTAGACCTATATCCCCTAGTGTTGATATATTTGATTTATGTCACTAATAACATATCAACATAAATACATTATAATCCCTTTTAATAATATCCAAAATCACAAAAGGTGCTAATTAAAACCCTAACCATAATTGTATAACCCAATGTTCTATTCGACACCATAATCTCAACAACACTAACTCATCAATTAACTCCACAGTCGACAAGACCCAAAATATCCCTGACATATCATGTGATGATAATGTCGTGGCATCCAAAGTAGAGTCATCGTGCACTGTAGTAGTCAGAAACCTAACTCATCCTGCGCTATGGATTTCAAAATTTTATTGATTCTGACATAGGCATCATTGTATTGTATCTCATTTTGCATTTTGTGTGTCGAGAAGCAAAGAGCTTAGGGTTTGTGTCACCACATTGGTGAACTAAGACTTCATCCTTGTTGTGAACTCAGGCTATACTCTGTTAATGTCATCGTTCTAAGAAAGGTAACTCGACCTCCTATAGTTTGCATATTGTTTTTTTATACTACATTTTGAAACCATGAATAATAGTGTTTTTGCCTCTAGTTTTAGGAAGCTCGGGCTTCTTGTAGTTAACTGGAGTGCATCATCTCTTCTAGTTCACCGCATATCCACTGGAACTTGGGTTCTCTTTTCTATGAACTTGCGTGCATCCGAGTCTTCTCTTTATTAAGAGCTCGAGCTCTACTTCTGGTTGTAACTGTGTGCTTCATTCACGGGATCTACTCTATACATTTTGCATGCTATGTAAGCATGGCGCCTCTTTACATGTGTTATAAGAACTCGAGTTCTCACTGTGGCTGCACCTTTTGGGACTTGGAGTTTAAACACCATAATATATGGCATCTTGCATGTATCATTGCAAGAACTCAAAATCGGGCTCCCTCTGTTTGATAAATATGGGTATCTTGCATTTGAGTTAGTTTATTTGATGGGCTGTGAAGTGGGCCTTCTTACCATCATGAGCTTGGGCTTGGTCTGGAGTGTGGCTGAAAGATATGGGGTTGTTTTACTTGAGAACTTAATAATGAAGCTCGACATCTTCCAGCCATAGCTTCAGACTTATCCCCAACTCATGGTGCACAAAAACTTAAGCTTGGACTCCTCTGCACTCGCATCTCCATTGTGCTTGCCTTGTAACAGATAAGTGATATTTCTGTATTTTCTTGTTTTCTCAAAATTGCTTCATGTTTTTCCTCTTTACAAATCTGAACCCATTGTTTGGTGTCGCTATTATAGTATAAAAACTGGAAGTTGTAACCATGATAAATGGCGTTGTATGTCTTTGTTTTAGTTGCACTTGGACTTCACCATGAAACTCGGCCTATACTAGCTATGTAACTATGTATTTTCTTCCAACCACCAAGACTTCAAGCATGAACTTCATTTATTACACCACTTACAAAGTGGGTCTTTGCATCTTGCAACTACATTACTTTGTGGGTCTCCTTCAGTCATCTTAGCAACAGTTGTGAAACTATATGACTGAAAGATGTGGTAGATACATTGATTCCTTAAGCTATGACATCTTTCAATCATAAGTTTCATGACTTTGCAAGTTGACTAGAACCATGGTTGAAGGATAAAGTCAAGACACAGGTCACCTTGCACATACAGATAAGTTCATTTTAATCTTCACTTGTATCATATGTTGTCAGCAACTTGTGTACATCTTTGTATCTATGATTTCTTCTTCACTTTCAACAATGTCACTTCCATAGCTTGGTTGTAGATGTACATTTGACTTTGTAAATCTGATAGAAAAGTATTGTACTTACAACTTGATAAAATGAGTGCATAATACAGTTCATTGTCAACACACTTGGAAAAAAACCAGTCATTCATTTATATCAATACACAGTCAAACATGATCAACTCCATAAAATAAATTAAAGCTTCAAAATCTCACTGCATTAAAGCTCCTATAGCATAATCACTATTTTTAAAATGAACTCCTTTAGCTGACTTCTTTGAATAACTTGTAATGTGCATTTGACTTGGTCTTCATTTTGATTGTTCTGCATCTTTTTACCACTGTTGATACATACTAATATCATACTTAGAAAAAACCAGTCATACCTTCTTCCAATCATTTCTTCATGCTTCCATTTATATTTATTTGATGGCACAGTCACTTTGGTACTTGAATTCAATACTTAAAAATAGAGAACATTCTAAGACTTACTAGCACAAATCACCAGGCTTAAAAATAATTCTCTTTTGATGTTGAAACTGAATACTTTAAAAGAAATGCAATAAGATATAAAATACTTGTTTACTATCAATGAAGTTTGAGCACAGGCTCGTGACACTCAGAGATACATTTTGGTAAACATTTTATAATTATTTATAGCACAATTATGTAGCATTTCTCCTATAATTAGAAACAACAGTGATATTATTAAATTAGTACTTATGAATCAACAAAGATATATTGTATCAGTATTTATGAAACTACACTCTGTCATTTGATCTTGACTGTTTGTAATCTTGGCACTTTCAGTAGCATTTCAGCCTGTTCTGCATCTCTTTTCTCTGATTGTGAAGTTGAAACCAGTCAGCTTGAAATACTGCAAAATACTTTGTTAAACTTTCAAACAACAATGTTATGCACTTGTTAGATTAGTGAACGCAATCAACAATTTAGTTTATAAAAATTCCAAAATGACACTTGTGAATCCACATTTAGACCATTATGTTCATTAAGTCCCTCTGTGAATACTTATGCCTTTTCATCCGTCAATTAGATGCCATCTGCTAAGACCCAGTATCTTCTATAACATCATTTAGGAATATATGACATCACTGATCATTATGGTATGAAAAACTAACTGAATGTATCTTTGTTGACTACACCTTTTGCACTTGTTCATTCTTTCCTGCACACACATCTCTTATAACATCAATACTAATATTTCATTCTGTGTATGCCTGTTGTTATAGAATGGATATGACTGCTTCCTTTTTCATAGCTTTTACTCAGAATGATAATACTTAGAACAGTAATGAGTTGAAGTACTTATGTGGTGTCAATTGATGATTGAACCATGTGTATATGATTTTCCATCTCTCATTTATCCTTCAAGTCTTCTTCTTTGTTTGTTGTCACATCTTTCATTTAGGAACACTCTGCATCATTTCATTTCATATGTATCTCTCATAACAGCATTGCTATTATTCTGTTGTGTCTTCTTTTCTTTCCTGCATATCATACCTTAGAACTTGTGGACATCTCTCGCTTGCACACAATCAGTTCTAAATCCCCATGTTAGGTTGGTGGATTCAATTAGCAAATCCATGTCTGTATGTAAATGTCATGTGGGATGACATTTATGTATGAATGTGGATTTGTTGGTTGGACTTATTGACCTATCATGGGGATGTTTTGTTTTCCTAAATAGCAATCCCTTCCTAATGCAGGATAACAACTATATACAGTAAAAGGGTTCATAGAACTATATCCCTTTGATACTTAATTTAGTTATTGCAGATGCATACCTTGTTATTGCATTGATGTTTACTTATTTGATATGCAGTTCTAAAAGTGTTGATAATAGTAGTATGTTGTTTGTGTTTCATGCATTGCTTAGATCCAATTGGATCTAACACCATTTTTCTCTCATTATGCAGGTAAAAATACAAAAGAACTAGGATGAGATAAGGCAGAAATCACGAGGATCTAGATGACATCATTGCTCAACCCCAACATGCAGAAGAACAACTGATAACAACCATATGATAAGGCAATGCATGGGACCCTTACTCCATACTACTAGCATGTTTCCTTTTTACTTTCCGTATTGTACATTCCCTCAATGTTTTTTCAACTGAAAGATGTAACCTATAAAGGAATACTTGCTTATTGCATTCATTTTGAATGTTCAATGTAATGATCCAGTTTTTGAATTTGAAATTTTAAATCAAATCAATACTTAGAGAACAACATAAGTGTTAATCCTGAATGTAATAATAAGATATATGTCTTCAATATTTGAATAAAGTTTGAAAGGATGTACCTTTATGCAAGTCTTTTCTCCTGTTTATAGTTTCTAGGCTGCATGTATACTTTCTCTTTTGAATTTGAACAATTCTATAACTTTAAGACGACAACTATGAAATTCATAATCCAATGTAAGATATCAAACAATTTATCAATTTAGTGCAATTAAAATGATAACATTTTCTGCCGAGCTCTTAGGGATGTTTGCCTGCTGAACAAAATCGGACCAGTTGCCTTTTGCTTAACCAGTAGGACAGAGTCTTCAACTTTTAGGAACAATTGAACTTCTCAAAACTGGCAACCAACTGAAAGCTGAAAACTGAACCTAGAACTGAAACCTGTGCTAATCAGCACTTAGAGAAAATAAAAACTATCCATGAACAACACCCTTCACTTCAATATTGTTGTCTGAACCTATGTTTATGATGTGATACAATGAAATTTGTCCATGTATCATATGGTGGACATAATTCAGACAATGGTAAATATTGTCTAAAAATAGAAACAACTAAACAAAAGGTCAGAATGATCTTGAACAGTGACCTTAGTTGTATGGTATAGGTGTGGGCATGATGGGTATGATATGGGACAGTGGAAATTATCCATGTCTCATGTGATGGGTATGATGTCCATGCACATATCATTTAATTGATCTTGTTGTTTCTGTTCATTTTGCCTTTGAAACTAAAAAACAAACTAATTGAAAAAATAACTTCTCTTCCCACCATGATTATATTATTGAGATATTCATAATGTATAATTGGGAATCCAAGGAACTTCTTGATTATGGATGATGTGTATCTTTCTAATTTGACCATTATGTGAATAGAAGAACTAACTGCAACTAACTGAAAGGAAACTAACTATGTGCAAAGCACTTATTCACACCAAACTAACCTCAAAAGCAATGCTTGAGGTGGATCCCATTAATTGGGATTGCTAACTCTTCTCCTTCAAGTGTAGACAAATGAAAAGCATTGTGTGGCGTGTTGGCTATTATGACATATAGACCAGCCCACAGGGCATCAAATTTCGAATGCTTTCCTGGTTTTCTTTTTAATTCATCCCATTTCAGAACAATATCTCCCAGCTGGAAACTCTTGGGAGATGCCTTCTTATCAAATTATCTCTTCATTTGAGCTTGATGAAGCTCAATTTTCTACAATGCATTTCTCCTTTTCTCCTCCAACTCATTCAACTAAGCCAGCCTTGCTACCATAGGTTCCTCATCAATCATGTCCAACTGATGCATGAAATCAAGTGTTGGAAACTCAATTGAAATGGGTAATCTAGCTTCCTTACCATAAAATAGCATGTAAGGAGACATTCCAGTTGACCTCTTTGGAGTTATTCTATCAGCCCAAAGTGTTGATTTCAACTTCTTGTGCCAAGAACGTCGATTACCCTCTAGGGTTTTTTTATGATCCGAACCAGGTTCTTGTTGGTTGATTTGGCTTGCTCATTACCTTGTGGGTAATAATTTGATGATGTATTCAGGTACACTCCTTTTTTAACAGCACATTCAGCAAATCAATTTCCTATAAATGCAAGTGCATTATTTGAGATGATGGAATCTGGTACTCCAAATCTGCAAACCAGATCTTCATAGAAGTTCAAAACAACTGTTTCATTTGCCTCCTTGAGAGAAACTACTTCTGTCCATTTTGTAAAATAATCAGTGGCTATGAGTACCCACTTATGACCTGTACTTGAAGGTGGGTTAATAACACCAATAAAATCAAGACCCCATTTCATAAATGGCCAGTCAACTTGAATTGGCTGTAAAGGTAGCGCTACTAATTTCTCTTTTCCAGCAAACATTGCACACTATTTGCACTTCCTTACCCAAGCATGTGAATCCTTAAATATATTTGGCCAATAATAGCCTTCTTTCATCATTTTAAGAGCAATAGCTCTTGGTGAGAAATGGCCTCCAGCTGGCCCTTTATGGAAATCATGCAGAATATGATCAATTTGATCTGGTTTAATGCATCTTAACATAACACCTTGTAAATCCTTTTTAAACAAAATATTATTTAGTAAACAATAAGGAATGGATTGTAATCTAAAATACCTCCATTTTTATCTTTCCAATCCCTCAGGACATTTTCCTGTTTGCAAGAAGGTAACCATATCATCCACCCAATCATTCTGAGAATCTGGGATTGCAATTTGTTCATTGTCTTTTAAGGCCAAGACAATTTCAGAATCATTTTTTGGAGTGCTATCTCCATTTCTAGCAAGTTGTTCACATAAACCCTTACCTCTTACTAGCTTGGTAACTTTGATTTCAATGTCATATTCCATTGCCTTTGTAATCCAGCCAACTCTTTTGGTGTTGAAGTCTTTATTCAGCAAAAACTCCTTAACAGAAGGATGTGCAACCATTAAATTTATCTTGTTGTTAGAAAGAATATGTCTAAATTTCTTTAGACTTCTAATTATAGCAAGTACATGCTTCTCAACAAATGAATAATGCAGTTCATAGCCCTTTAGTCCTTAACTAAAAAAAGCTATGGGCTGCCACAACCTATGTCATTTTTCTGAACTAACATGGCAACAATACTATCAACATTCCCATATGCATACAAAATGAAATCCTTTGAAAAATTAGGATTTAACAAGGTAGGGGAAGTAGCTAATGCTTCCTTAATCAATTCAAAATTGAGTTTGCCTTCTTGGGTCCATTTGAAAGCAATACTTTTCTTGAGCATGGCTGTCAATGGCATTAGTAATCTTGCAATATCTGGAATGAATCTCCTAACAAAGTTGATTCTTCCTAAGAATCTTTAAAGTCCCTTTTTGTGAAGAGGAAGTGGCAAGGCAAGGATAGCACTTACTCTTTCGGGTTCAATGGTGATACCCTCCTTTGAAACAATAAATCCCAGCAATTTTCCTTCATGGACAGCAAAAATACTCCAAATAAACAAGTGTTGAAAGTGTTCTAATGCATTTTTTGAGAAAACAATTATATCATCCAAATAAACAAGTACAAACCTATACATTAAGTTTATGAAAGCCTTGTCCATAGCATTCTGAAAGGTTGCACCTAAATTTGATAGACCAAATGGCATTTTCTGATAAGCCATGGTTCCCCATTTGGTTGTAAATGTTGTTTTGAATATATCCTCCTTCTTCACCAAAATCTGGTTGTAACCAGAGAAACCACCCAATAATGAGAACCGTTCTGAACCTGAAACAACTTGCAAGATTTGTTCCATGGAAGGTAACAGATGTCTATCCTTTAATGAAGCTCTATTCAGGTCATGGAAATCAACACATAATCTAATTTCCCCATTCTTTTTCCTAACATGAACCAGATTGGATACCCATGAAGTGTGTTTGATTGGAAAAATGATGTTAATCTCAATCAATTTGTTCAATTCTTTAATCATGAGGGGCTCTAACTTGGGATTTATTGGCCTCTATTTTTGCCTAACTGGTTTGGCTCCTGGTTCTAATTCAATTGTATGCTGAGAAATATCAGGATTAAATCCTTTCAAATCCAAATAACTCCAAGCAATAATATCATGGAATTCATTACATAAGTTGACAAAGGTTTGATGTTCTTCAGGTGTACATACCTTTCCAATTTTAAGCACTTTATCCTTTGTAACAACAATTTCCTCATAATGCTCCTCCTTTATCTGCAAGCTGGATTTAAACTTTTTGAATTGATCATTAGTACCAAACATAGATTCTAAGGTCACAAGACCTTTGGGCGTCTTATTTGTTCTCAGCTGAATAATCTGGTCTTCATATTGTTCCTACAATCTTTGCTGGTTTGGCTATGTAAACTCACCTTCTTCTCTTAAAAAGTTAACAATATGCTGGTCATATTCAAAAACTTGCCAACAATCAGCATTGTTAGGGATAACAGGTCTAACAATTACTTTAACATAATTCAGCCCCTTACTTTTGCTGATTTTTATTGGAATATCATACTGGGCTCCAATAGCAACAAGCTCATCAGCATGTTTGTTATGATTTCTAGGAATGGACTGCAGATTAAAGGCTTCAAAACCTTCAATTAAATCCCATACAACCTGTTTGTATCTCTTTAACAAATCATTCTTAGTTGCATGTACATTCCTAACTTGATTCACAATTAATTCTGAATCACCATAAACTTGCAAACAACTAATACATCTTTTAATGGCCCACTTCAATCCATTTATGAGGGCTTCATATTCAGCCACATTATTTGTACAGCTAAAAGTGAATCTGAAAGAAGCATAATACCTTTTATTTGCTGGTGAAACTAGCATGCAACCCCCTCCTGCACCCACTTTGTTGCGTGATCCATAAAAAAAAAACTTCCAAACAACATTAGGTTGTTGTTCTAGATCTAAATTTGCATATTTTTCCATGGTTGGAAGAAGATCAGAAATCTCATGGATAACATAATTACCCAAACTTGGCTCCCTAATATGTTCATCTAAAATTCCTACATTGTCAATTGCCCAATCATCTAGCAGCATATCAGGAAACTTACTTACTTGTGTTTGAGCCTCAAAAACCTTAGGTATTTCCTCTTGATCAAATAACACAATTGTTGATTCATTTCCAGAACTAGAAACATACTCTTCGACGCATATTTTTACAATTGAATCTGAGGGTATAGTAACCTTAGTACTGTACCTTGTGTGGAAGAGCATGTGAGTCCAGTCTACTGATAGATAACCTCCTATCTTAGCAGTAAATTCTCTTGACAAGCATATAGAGAATTTAGGAGGCAAATCTATAATGTACACATCCATAGGAACCGAAAAACTAGGACAAACATGCAATGTTAAATCTAAATCCCTTATAACTTCCACAATTGCCACAGCTATTCCATCTAACTGTACTACCCCTCTTTCCAATGGTTCATACTTCAAGCCTAACTGGTCAACAATATTTTTAGGCGTGACTGAACTAGTTGTACCAAAATTAGTCATGCAGTTATGGACTAAGTGTTGTCCTATAATAACAGTTACATAAAATGGAGGAGGCTTGATTGACCTAGTTGATTGCTGGGATGAACTAGCACTTGTAGCGACTAGAACTTTAGGGGTTTGCCGAGATAAAACTTCATCAGATAAGGTAAGTTTTTGTAATGCTTCTTGCAATAAATATTTTTGGCTTGGAAGAGCCAAAACATCCCACATGGACAAGGGAACATTTTTCTTCTTCAAATTATCTACAATACTGAAGTTCTGAGCACTAACCTTTTGGTGTTGTTTTAAAACAACAGACTCGTTTATGGTCTGAATTGACTGTTCTACTCCTTTCTGAGCTTGTGAATGCTGCTTTGTTTGCTATTGAACTGTGACAACAGGTGACAACAGGCTATTGCACTTGATCCTTTGGCTGTTGATCATTCCCAGCCTTCAGTTTTGACCTTGTTCCTATGGCTATAGGTCTCCATACTTGATTGGGGTCAAAACTTGCTGCTAAAATAGAATATTCATCACTAAAATTTACCAAAGACATATCAGGGTTACCTTGCATTTGTGATTGATCATACTATACCTCTGATTGACTATTAGCTAGCTATCCTTTCAACACATCTTGTCTTCTAGCTTCCAGTGCATGAGGGCAATCCAACTAATAATGCCCATCATTGCATGTGTTGCACCATTCCATTTCTTGCACATAATTATTTTGAGGAACTATTGTCAACTCCTTGGAAGTACTTGGACTTGCATAATTGTATGCTTGGTCTGCCCTTTGATTGTAACCTCTTTGCTGTCCTTGGGCTTGCCTCAGCTGGTTTGAGATTGAAGCTTGATTCAATGACCTACTTTGTTGGTAAGAAGCTTGTGGAGGTCTATTGTATTGGCCCTGCTGCCTCTTCAAATTTGTAATTTTATTACCAAAATTTTGCAATGTCTTCAAGATGCTATCACTTGTGTCCTTTAACTCCCTAATAGGAGTTGTGGCAGCATATTCCTCTACTGCAACCTGCATATTTAATGTTGGTACTAGTGGAGTAACCACAATTGATGGTATGACAACTGGTACAACTGGTTGAATCTCTGCACAATAAGGCATTGGAAGCCTTGGAGTTAATTTTCTAGCTTGTATCAAGTTGTTTTCCACTCTAACAACAACATCATAAGCAGCAGGTAAAGTATTACCTCCTATAGATTGTATTATAAGTGCAATATCAGGGTTAAATGCTTTCAAAAAGAAAAGAAATGTGTAGTCATTAGATGGTCTGACAGATCTTGGAATTCTGTCCCAAGTTCATTGAAAATGAAAGTTGAAATCAAAAATATGCTCATTGATGTCTCTCTTAATAGTAGTTAACTGCTCAACCAAAGAGAAATTATCTGATCTATCTTCAAACTTACTGATCAAAATAGTACCTAACTCATCCCATGTACTAATAGAGTTAACTGGCAAACTTCTAAACCAGATCAACGCTTTACCCTTAAGTGAAGCTGCTAATAGTTTTAATGCTACATCATCATGAGTAACCTGGTGTAATCCACATAAAGTAGCAATATCCTTAATGTGCTCAATTGCTAAAATATGATTCTCACCATTAAAATACGTCAAACCTTTTAGTGCTTCTGGTGGAATGTCATGATGGACAACTATTTATAATGGGATGCCAACATTAAAGGCCACAAATGGTAAAATTTGAGTCATCTGTACTGGTGGTACATGCTGCTGAACTGCAGTTTGCACCTGCTGCTAGACTACAGATTGCAAAACAAATTTGTCAACTTGTGTTACCTTTCTCTGATATGTCTTCAATCCCAAAGTAGTAGTGCCACTTATGGATGCTATGACAACAGATTGACTTCTTGTTGATTCTTCAAAAATGGGTAATTCTGATCCAAAATTGTCAATAACACTTAAATCTTCAGGAAAACCAAAATCTTCAATTATTACCTCGTGGCTTTTAGAATTGGAAGTTTGATCCTCAAAGATAGGATTATCAAATAATGAAAAATCATATCCCTGAGAAAAGATGATGATTCTCTTGCAGCTTGAGATGCTTTGTTTCTCCTTGTTGATCTCCCACCTCTTTTGCTAGGTTGTAACTCTTGATAAATGAAGCCTTCATTGTTGGCTATTGTGGGAGTCCTCATTAAAATAAGTCTGCAACTGGATTTGCAGAAAAACCTTTAAATAGAGTTGCCAGGTGTTTGGTAAAATACCTTCTTAAAGGCATAAATACTATTGTTCACACCAAAAAAAAAAAGAAATAATAACTTGAAAGAACTATGTAGCAGTTCGGTCCCTCGGGCGAGCCAAAAACTGTTGTCAATCAGGATTGCGCCTATAGCTGGATGCAAAATCTAGCCATCCTATTGAAATATGGAAACATTCTCCTAGGTGGATTAGAGAACGAATCTCTGGATTCTAGGCTAGTTACTTTTGAATTTGGGATATCACCTGATATTGAATTTTATGGTTTTGGGAAAAGGGAGAAGGAGAACTAAAAATGAAAACGAAATAGGAAAGGTGATACGCCAAAGACAGATGCAGATTTATCAGAATTGTAAGATTGTACCTACAAAACACACATTACTAAGTTCTGCAATGTTTTTTACTTCTTAACACCTAGGATGACCAAGAGCTTATTATTAGGTTTTGATACCATGAATGGTGAAGATCTTATCAACAAACAGGTACTTTCTGCAAAAGGATGATTCTTTATAACTCTAGAATAGGAATTTGAGCAGTTCACTAATCTATATTTAAAAGAGAAGAAACACTTAAATGTAGAAATTTAGAAGGATAGATAGCAAAACTCAGAAAAATATATGAGTAGTAAGTCCAGCTTTATTATCTCCAAAATCTGCAAAAATGGTTACAACATACCAAGGAAATGGGCAAAGGAACAATATGTTCACTAATACCTCAAAAATTCCCCAATTTTGAACCCCTCTAAATGGAAAAGAAGTTCAGTTATATAGCCTCCAAGGCTAATTCTGAAAATGAGTACTCCCCCTAAAAAGTGCCTCTAAAACAGATAGATCCCCTGAAATTAAGGCCCAAATAATGCCCATAATACAGTTTTCAAAAGCCTTCCATGATCTCTATAAAAACCCTAAACTTAAGGCATAATTCATGCCTAAAATTTAGCCTTAGACCTATATCCCCTAGTGTTGATATATTTGATTTATGTCACTAATAACATATCAACATAAATACATTATAATCCCTTTTAAGAATATCCAAAATCACAAAAGGTGCTAATTAAAACCCTAACCACAATAGTATAACCCAATGTTCTAGCCGACACCATAATCTCAATAGCCCTAACTCATCAATTAACTACACAGTTGACAGGACCCAAAATATCCCTGAAATATCATGTGATGATAATGTCATGGCATCCAAAGTAGAGTCATCATGCACTATAGTAGTCAGAAATCTAACTCATCTTGCTCTATGGATTTCAAAATTTTATTGATTCTGACATAGGCATCATTGTATTGTATCTCATTTTGCATTTTGTGTGTCGAGAAGAAAAGATCTTAGGGTTTGTGCCACCACGCTGGTGAACTAAGACTTCATCCTTGCTGTAAACTCAGGCTATACTCTAGTAATGTCGTCATTCTAAGAAAGGTAACTCGGCCTCTTGTAGTTAGCATATTGTTTTTTTATACTGTAGTTTGAAACCATGAATAATAGTGTTTTTGACTCTAGTTTTAGGAAGCTCGGGCTTCTTGTATTTAACTAGACTGCATCATCTCTTCTGGGTCACCGCATATCCACTGGAACTCAGGTTCTCTTTGCTGTGAACTTGCGTGCATCTAGGTCTTCTCTTTATTAAGAGCTCGAGCTCTACTTCTGGTTGTAACTGTGTGTTTCATTCATGGGATCTACTCTGTCTATTTCACAAGCTATGTAAGCATGGTGCCTCTTTGCATGTGTTATAAGAACTTGAGTTCTCACCGCGGCTACACCTTTTTGGACTTGGAGTTTAAACACCATAATATATAGTGTCTTGCATGTATCATTGCAAGAACTCAAACTCGGGCTCCCTCTGTTTGATAAATATGGGTATCATGCATTTGAGTTAGTTTATTTGATGGGCTGTGAAGTGGGCCTTCTTACCACCATGAGCTTGGGCTCAGTCTAGAGTGTGGTTGAAAGATATGGGGTTGTTTTACTTGAGAACTTAATAATGAAGCTCGACATCTTCCAGCCACAGCTTCAAACTTATCCCCAACTCATGGTGCACAAAAACTTAAGCTTGGACTCCTCTGCACTCACATCTCCATTGTGCTTGCCTTGTAATAGATAAGTGATCTTTTTGTATTTTCTTGTTTTCTTGAAATTGCTTCATGTTTTTCCTCTTTACAAATCTAAACCTGATGTTTGGTGTCACTATTGTAGTATAAAAACTGGAAGTTGTAACCATGATAATTGGTGTTGTATGTATTTGTTTTAGTTGCACTTGGACTTCACCATGAAACTCGGCCTATACTAGGTATGTAACTATGTATTTTCTTCAAACCGACAAGACTTCGAGCATGAACTTCATTTATTACACCACTTACAAAGTGGGTCTTTGCATCTTACAACTACATTACTTTGTGGGTCTCCTTTATTCATATTAGCAACAGTTGTGAAACTTTATGACTGAATGATGTGGTAGATACATTGAGTCCTTAAGCTATGACATCTTTCAGTCATAAGCTTCATGACTTTGCAAGCTAACTAAAACCATGGTTGAAGGATAAAGTAAAGACACAGGTCACCTTGCACATACAGATAAGTTCATTTTAATCTTCACTTGTATCATATGTTGTCGGCAGCTTGTGTACATCTTTGTATCTGTGATTTCTTCTTCACTGTCAATATTGTCACTTCCATAGCTTGGCTCTAGATGTACATTTGACTTTGTAAATCTGTTAGAAAAGTATTGTACTTACAACTTGATAAAATGAATGCATAATACAGTTCATTGTCAACACATTTGGAAAAAACTAGTCATTCATTTCTGTCAATACATAGTCAAACATGATCAGCTCCATAAAATAAGTTAAAGCTTCAAAATCTCACCTCATTAAAGCTCCTATAGCATAATAATTGTTTTTTAAAATGAACTCCTTTAGCTGATTTCTTTGAAAAACTTGTAATGTGCATTTGACTTGGTCTTCATTTTGATTGTTCTGCATCTTTTTACCATTGATGATACATACTGATATCATACTAAAAAAAATATTCATAGCTTCTTCCAATCATTTCTTCATGCTTCCATTTATATTTATCTGATGGCACATTCACTTTGGTACTTGAATTCAATGCTTGAAATAGAGAACATTCTAAGAATTACTGGCACAAATCACCGGGCTTAAAAATAATTCTCTTTTGATGTTGAAACTGAATTCTTTAAAAGAAATGCAATAAGATATAAAATGCTTGTTTATTATCAATGAAGTTCGAGCACGGGCTCGTGACACTTAGAGATACATTTTGGTAAGCATTTTATAATTCTTTATAGCATAATTCTGTAGCATTTCTTCTATAATCAGCAACAACAATGATATTATTGAATTAGTACTTTTGAATCAGCAAAGATATATTGTATCAGTATTTATGAAACTGCACTCTATCATTTGATCTTGACTATTTGTAATCTTGGCACTTTCAGTAGCATTTCAGCCTGTTCGGCATCTCTTTTCTTTGATTGTCAAGTTGAAACTAGTCAGCTTGAAATACTGCAAAATATTCTGTTAAACTTTCAAACAATAATGTTATGCACTTGTCAGATTAGTGAACACAATAAACAATTTAGTTTATAAAAATGCCAAAATAACACTTGTGAATCCACATTCAGACCATTATGTTCATTAAGTCCCTCTGTGAATACTTATGCCTTTTCATCTGTCACTTAGATGTCATCTGCTAAGACCTAGTATCTTTTATAACATCATTTAGGAATATATGACATCACTGATCATTATGGTATGAAAAACTAATTGAATGTATCTTTGTTGACTACACCTTTTGCACTTGTTCATTCTTTCTTGCACACACATCTCTTATAACAACAATACTGATATTTAATTCTGTGTATGCCTATTGTTATAGAATGGATATCACTGCTTCCTTTTTCATAGTTTTTACTCAGAACAGTAATGAGCTGAAGTACTTATGTGGTGTCAATTGATGATTGAACCATGTGTATATGATTTTCTATCTCTCATTTATCCTACAAGTCTTCTTCTTTGTTTGTTGTCACAACTTTCATTTAGGAACACTCTGCATCATTTCATTTCATATGTATCTCTTATAACAACATTGCTATTATTCTGTCGTGTCTTCTTTTATTTCCTGCATATCATACCTTAGAATTTGTGGACATCTCTCGCTTGCACACAATCAGTTCTAAATCCCCATGTTAGGTTTGTGGATTCAATCAGCAAATCCATGTATGTATGTAAATGTCATGTGGGATGACATTTATGTATGAATATGGATTTTCTAGTTGGACTTATTGACCTATCATGGGTATGCTCTATTTTCCTAAATGGAAATCCCTTCCTAATGCAAGATAACCACTATATACAGTAAAAGGTTTCATAAAACTATGTCCCTTTGATACTTAATTTAGTTATTGCAGATGTATACCTTGTTATTGCATTGATGTTTACTAAGTTGATATGCAGTTCTGAAAGTGTTGATCATAGTAGTATGTTGTTTGTGTTTCATGCATTGCTTAGATCCAGATGGATCTAACACCATTTTTCTCTCATGATGCAAGTAAAAATACAAAAGAACTAGGATGAGATAAGGTAGAAATCACGAGGATCTAGATGACATCATTGCTCAACTGCAACATGCAGAAGACCAACTGAGAAAAACCATATGGTAAGGCAATGCATGGGACCCTTACTCCATACTACTAGCATGCTTCCCTTTTACTTTTAGTACTGTACATTTCCTCAATATTTTTTCAACCGAAAGATGTAACCTATAAAGGAATACTTGCTTATTGCATTCATTTTGAATGTTCAATGTAATGATTGATTTTTTGAATTTGAAAGTTTAAATCAGATCAATACTTAGAGAACAACATAAGTGTTAATAATGAATGCAATAATAAGATATTTGTCTTCAATATCTTAATAAAGTTTGAAAGGATGTACCTTTATGCAAGTCTTTTCTCATGTTTATAGTTGCTAGGCTGTATGTATACTTTCTCTTTTGAATTTGAAAAATTCTGCAACTTTAAGACAACAACTATGAAATTCATAATCTAATGTAAGATATCAAACAATTTATCAATTTAGTGCAATTAAAATGATAACACAAGGTTTCTGAATCCACATCTGAACATGTAGTAACTGAGCAACAAGCTCTAAT
This sequence comes from Thuja plicata, assembly GCA_018584345.1. Taxonomy (NCBI): domain Eukaryota; kingdom Viridiplantae; phylum Streptophyta; class Pinopsida; order Cupressales; family Cupressaceae; genus Thuja; species Thuja plicata. The sequence continues at coordinate 956,113 of MU225773.1, read as the reverse complement.
CACTATTGAGCAAAGCACACCCGAGTCACAGAAAGACAAGGTAGATATTTATACTGCTAGTATTGACTCATCAGTAAATATTGATTCAACAATTGGCACTGTAAAGGTCAATGACCTAATTGGAATTAATACTCAAGAAAAGGATGAGGAAGGTAAAGGTAAATAAATTGTTCCTTCACCGAGTCCTAAGACACCAGGAAAAGAAAAAGCAATAATAACTGATGAAATGGATCTTGATAAAGAAATTGTGATTCCAAACTGGGATCAATCCAGCTTATCTGTAGAACAATTTGATATTCTAGGAGAACTATGGAAGAAAAGAGCTACATAGCAAAATCTCCGAAAGGAAAGGAAAAAAAATAAAGTACTTGAAGATGTAAAAGACATATTTGTAGATGCATTGCAGATTAAAGTCAATGAGAGTGACTCAATAATGGACCAACTTTTTGACATTGCCCACAAGTTCAACATAGATATGAATGGTCGGGAGAAGTTACTTGAGAAGGTAGAGAAGAAATTTGAGAACAAGGTTCTAGAAAACATTGCAAAGAAGATTGCAATTGACCAGGTGCAACATACAAAAATACCAACACTCTAGAAACCACAGTGGAAAATGTGGTAGCACTATTTGTAAAGTTGAGTGACACCTCTAAGTTTACTATGGAGATCAAGAACAAGATAGTAAAGATTGATGCAGACATGAAGGAAAGTGCAAGGCAGTTAGCACTTGACCTGAGCACTAGTTCCACTCACTTCATGAAGATCAAGTATCTTACTGATCTATAGGCTGAATTATTGAGAGAAGAAGCAAGGACCAGAGAGTCACTTAAAGCAATCTAGAGCCAACTTCTACCACACATAGATGGAATGCAAAAATGCATTACACATGCTAAGACACTCATCGATGACAACAACTTCTCAGTTACCGAGATAATGATAGAGTTGTCTACAGAGCTACAAGTTGAGTTGCACATCTTGAAGGTGCTACATGATAATTGGGACAACACTTTGTCTTAGATTTTGAAGGTACATAGTGGTTTCCTATCCTACTTTGGGATAACCTTGTAAATATCACTTTTGGAATTTTTTTGTCAAAAACAAGGGGGAAATATCATTATATTATAAGTAAGGGGAAATACCATTGAGGAAACACATGTACAGTGGAAGAATGTAGAAAATATACTCTACAAAAACAATTTTGAAAAACACAAATAGAGTCTGTTGGACCCGAGCAGCAAAAGGAGTGTCAAAACCAGAGCAGACAGTAAGGGGGAGTTTTGACATATCAGACACAAAATTCAATGATAAGTGTTTTTGTCACTAATGCCAAAGGGGGAGATTGTAGACCTTATGGAAAGACATATTGTCAATAAGTGTCAAAACACTTAGTCAACTAGTGTTGACTGAGCCAGAAAGCATTATGCATTGCCCGAGTGATCAACATTGCCTGAGTGATCAGTATCACCCGAGTGACAGTTTATCACCCGAGTAGAATTCTGGACCCGAGTGACAGTTTGAAGCCAAATTTGCATATATTGTTAAATATAATTTTGTTTATTGTAAGCCGACTTACAAAGTTATTTGTTGGAGAAAGATATATATGTAAGGTGAGTATGTAAGACAAGAATAAGTAAGAATGTATGCATAAGAGTAAAGGCATATGAATGACAGTTTGATTAAGAGCAGAAGTATTCAGGACAACAGAGTCTCATTTATCACATACATGTGATCAGTTATATTTAGAAGGATCTTATTCAGCAATCACAGTTGCACAGAGAAGATCATCAACTAGTTCATTCTAACAGGTGGATTAGCAAAATCCTTTAACAAGGTGGACCTAACAATCCTTTCTTTAAATCTCTTAATAGAGTTTCATTACCTATTGTATTGTACAAAATCCTTTAACAAGGTGGACCTAACAATCCTTTCTATGCTCCTAACAGGGCAGACCATCAGAAGTGGTCATTGTAAGCTCTAACAGGCTAAATTTATACTACGATACTAAATCTTATGGGTATCATCCCCACCCTAGTTTTACTTTATTTTGGAAGGTTTCTGGGTAACCAAATATTGTGTTATGTGTTGTGTATGAATCTTTACTTTCAAGTTCTATGCATGCAAACAAATAAGTTAATCTAATTGTGGATTAAGTTTTATTGGTTCCTGATT
>MU225773.1:934096-953809 GCA_018584345.1 Thuja plicata | reverse complement strand
CACACACACACACACACCCACCCACCCACCCACCCACCCACCCACCCACATTGATAACAGAGCTTAATCCCAATTCAAAGGATTTTTAATAATGTTTGGATCCCTATAAGTGGATGTATATTCAACTTGAAGCTCACTTCTCTTTTGGGACCTTTATTGCACAAAAAAACATCATTTTATAAATGGACCACTAGTTTACCTTAGGTATTGCACAAATGTATGTAACTAATAGGCCCTTCTTAATTAACCTTCCACACCTCTTAAACATACTCATTGCACACCAAGGTGTGATTTATAGTTTATTTACTAGTAGTGACACTGAATGTGTAATGGACAACCCAATAGGTGTAATCCTTAACAAACTACCTACACAATTATAAAAAATATTGTGTTTGGTAATGAGCTTTATATAATATATATTGTAAGGGGTTGAGTGTATTTTATTGAATTTTCTTATAATATGAGGTTAATATTATCTATAGACTATTTTTCAGGTGAGCATATCATTATTAGTTGAAATTCTAGGTGATATGTGGAGTCATAAGATAACAATGAATGCCAAACCATGACAATCAATGTCTCCAATGTCAATTGGTTCTCTTCAAGTACTAGAACTTGGTGTTCATGGCATGTCAAAGCTTGCACCATTTTGAACAAGAGCTAGTTGAATACTATGAATAATTGGGATAATTGACTCAAGGTGTCAGTATAACTTGAAGTGGGCACAATTTTCTAGCCAATTCAAAAAACCATAGTATAAGATAATTCCTCATCCTTGAGATTTGAAGAGGATCTCCCCAATTGTTTATTCTAGCTCACAGTGTAACTAATGACTCTAAGGACTTTAACATATTTTTACTATGTATAGATAAAAATTTATTTGTTGGAAACAAATATATAAAGGATTAGAATGTAGACTACTCATCATCGCTAAGAATTAGAGTATGATAGGAGTACTTCTTAGTTACAAAATTTTAGTTATACATCTCATTGAATTTATAATATTGGCAAGGTGATTACAAAATCCAGTTTGAAGTGGTTCATAAGATTATTAATAAAATATAGCATTCATGTTAAAGTTACACCATGATGTTGTCCTAAACAATGCCCCAACATACATAAGAATATCTTAGATAGGTGAAAATTGACACAAATCACCAATGAGGATGATGGAGCAACCACCCAAAGAAACTTCTTAAGGTCCTTGAAGTTTCTAAGTATGGAAGAATGTAAAATTCTCTAAGTCTATGTAATTCATAAAATGTGTGGAGATTCCCTTTCTGATATTCTTTTTCCTCTAGTTTCATTAGGATATTAGATTTCCTATAATGTCATGTATCCCCTTCATTCCTCACTTATATTCCTTATCTAATAGAGACTTAAAAGTTTTTCATAACATCGTACCTCTCCATAAAACCACACTCTCTCATGAGCATTTAGTAGAGACATGAATTTACTCTCACCAACTTGGTTCACATCAAAACCTTGTGTTAGGAATAGTCCCAAGAGATAACTGAGAGGGGGGGGGGGGGGAANAAGAGATAACTGAGAGGGGGGGGGGGGTGAATCAGTCATGTACAAGATTCAATTCTTTATCTAATTAAGTATAGAATAACATTAAACATAAACACAATAAGACAACATAGATTATAACACCACAATTTTGGTTACGGGGAAACCCAAAATAGGTAAAAACCCCAGTGGGAATTAGCACCCACAAAGAACTGCACTAGTGTATAATGATCCCTGTTAGAAGATCCTACAACCTTGTTAGGAGTTGATCTTTACAATGCATTAAGTACAATGACCTAGTCAAAGGTTAGATCCTATTAGGAGTCTTTTACAAATAACCATGTTAGAGGTGATGACACACTGCCTGTGAGCACACTGCTCAAATGATGAAGGTTGCAACCTTCTGCACAATAGATATACACTATATATGATATTGAACTATGAATTAGACCTGTTGTCTTGATCAATTCCAGTGAATTGTATACACACTCTACTTCTTCACATAGATCTTCAACTGATGAATGATATAGCTTTACTGGCCCAATACATCAAATATTCGGCTTTGCTTCTTCTTCCACTATCACACCAATGTCAATCAAAAATGATCTACTATAAGTATCCTCCTCCAAAGATATGATCAATTCATCTTGTAGGAAACTCTTTAGCAACTACTTTGTTGGCCAAACTAAGCACGCAACACAAATAGAACCCTGCAACGCAAGATGAGTAGATGCGTTGCTTCACATAGTCGACTCCACCAAATTAACTCAAACTTCACTCTCTAGATGAAACATGTTAAGCACACTTAACCAAACATTTTGAAATCATAACTAAACATGAATCCAAACATGCATATCCAAATGATAGGCACAACTGAAGAAATAATAAAAATATTATCGACTCTTAATAAACAATCTCCTGAAACTGTAACTGGCAAATAGATCATCATAACTCAACTTCAACTGCACAACTAAATCTGCATCTATGAACATAGCATAATGAATATGTCTACAACATAAAAATAAATGCACAAGGCTCCAACATATCTATACAAATAATTACATACAAGACACTACTGCATACTATATGTTGTCATCAATGACAAACATACAGTCAACCACTGACTCAAAGGAAAATTTCCAACAATCTCCCCCTTTGACATTGATGGCAACATATGATATGAAAAACACCATCAATCCAAAATTATTCTTTTTTTTTACAATCTCCTCAATATCCTCAACAAAAACTCCCCTTAACTGCTGCTTCTCCTTACACTGCATTTGATTTTTCATGACTATATACTCCCCCATACTATATACTCCCCCTTTGACATCAATGGAAAAGGGTGCCAAAAAAAAAAGCACAGGTACTACTCCTGAGGTAGAGTAGTCAACCATTCATCAGTCACCAAGGACATATGCACTTGCTGCAAATTCTAATAAGACTCAGGGAAGGGAATTATGTTATGTATGTGGAGCCTAATTAGACTCAGGTTCTTTTGGCGCAATTTCCCCCCAGACTTATCTACAGGGGATTGGGGGCAGCTCCCCCAAGCTCGGGGTCCTGGGGCAATGCCCCTCGATGCCAACAATGACTTATTAATATTATAAAGGGTCAGCCATTAATTTTCTATTAGTCAGAGTATTTTTTTCCCTAATTAGGTTAGGTCAAATATACTTGTGAAAAGGGCTTAGGGTTTTTTGAGATTTGATGGCATGTGAGATTTTCGTAGCTTCCTGTGGCGGTATTGAGTTGCAGGTTTCAGATTGTAATCACTGGATAATAATAAAGACATTGGACTCGCTGTTGGTGGATGTAGCCCATGGATTGGGTGAACCACATTAAATTTTTGTGTTATTGTGTTCTCTTTTGTGTTAATATTTGCATTTTTCTGCTTATTATTCTAACAAATTACTCCCAGCTTCTCCCTAAGATACTCAAAAGTATCTTTTGGTAAAGGCTTTGTGAGTATGTCTACTAACTATTCTTTAGTGCTCACATAATCCAATTTTACTTCTTTATCTGCAACTTTCTCTCTTAATAAATGATATTTTATTTCAATGTGTTTTGTCTTTGCATGCATCACAAGGTTCTTTGACATATTGATAGTGCTAGTGTTGCCACAATGAATAACAATAGGATAATCAATCTAAATTCCAAAGTCTTTTATCATCTGCTTGATCCAAACAATTGTAGAACAATTTAATCTTGCTGCTACATACTCTGCTTCTACTGTTGACTGAGAAATACAATTCTACTTCTTGCTTGTCCAAGTAACTAATCTATTTCCAAGAAATATTGCTCCTCTTGAGGTACTCTTTCTATCATCAACACAACCTGCCCAATCTGCATATGTATACACATGAAGTTCTACATTCTCAGAGTTAGGATACCATAAACCATAGTTTATAGTCCCTTTTAAGTATCTAAATATTCTTCTTATTTCCATTAAGTGATTTTGTTTAGGTTTAGTTGCAAATCTTCCAACAATGCCAACTACATTAGAAATATCTGGTCTAGATTGAGTAAGATATATGAGTTTTCCAATCATATACTTATATAGTGTCTTGTCAACTGTTGTAGAATCATCATCTTTAGAAAGCTTGCTTCTTGTTATCATGGGGGTGCTTACTGGCTTGCAATCTTCCATCTTGAATTTCTTCAATATTTCTTTCACATACTTAGACTGATTAATGAATATACCTCTATCTGTCTGTTGTAGATTTAATCCAAAAAAGTATTTGATAGGTCCAATCATGCTCATTTCAAACTCCCTCTGCATCTCTTTAGCAAAATATGCACTAAGCTTGTCATTACCACAAAAAATAATGTCATCAACAAAGATAGCAACAAGTAATAATCCTTTAGGTGTCTCTCTTATGAATAAGTTACAATCTACTGCTCCTTTCTTGAATTCGATCTTCATTAAGTAACCATATAGTCTTTCATACCATGCTCTAGGGGCTTGCTTAAGTCCGTAGAGGGCTTTCTTCAGTCTGCATACCATGTCATGTTTGTCTGATAAACTAAATCCTTCAGGCTATTCTATGTAGACTTCTTCCTTCAAGTCATCGTTTAGGAATGCTGACTTGACATCCATCTGATATAATTTAAAGTTCTTGAATGTTGAATAAGCTAAAAATAATTTTATAGCTTCCAGTCTACTCACAGGGGAAAATGTATCAGAGTAATCAATACCTTCTCTCTACGCATATCCTTTACATACCAGTCTTGCTTTGTTTCTTACCACTATACCATCTTCATTCATCTTATTTATGAATATCCACTTGGTTCCAATCACATTTTTGTCACTAGGTCTAGGGACCAATTCCCATGTGTCATTCTTATTTATCTGATCTAACTCTTCTTTCATTACTTTCTACCAATCTGAATCATTACATGCATTTTCAACACTTAAAGGTTTAATTTGTGAAAGTAAACATACCTCTTCATCAATTATTAAACCTTTTGCTCTAGATCTTGTCATAGCTTTATTGCTCTGATCTCCAATGATATATGCTTTTGAATGGTATTTAGATGTGAATTTTGGAACTTTAGGTGTGACATTCTCATTTTCTATCTGTGATTCCTCTTCACTTGGTTTAGGGCCATTGCATGATACATCAATGTTGTCAAACATTTCTTCAATAATTGTTTCTTTACTAATAGGTCTAGGTTCAACTGTAATTAAAATTGTGCACTCTTGCATACTACTTCAACTAGTAACCAAGTACATAAAACCAAAGGTGCATACTCAGGGGTGAGTATACCAGCCGCATAGGGGTGTAGAGCTTGTCTAGCTCCCCCTATGACCAAGAGGGTCATTTATCCAGAAGTAGAAGGTGTGTCCATTATGGATTCATCTACCACTTTTTCAATACCATCATCTTTCTTTACTTCAACCCAATCTTGCTTGTATCTTTTGTAGCTTTCACAAACTTGACTGCTCTAAATTCTTCAAATAGAGATCTTTGAAACTTATCAGGTCTTTCTTGTCTTTGCGCTCTAGATCTGCAAAACTTTTAGATGTGTCCAACCTTGTTAAAAGAGTAACAAATGACTGGAGGTCCTGAATTTCTAGGCGTATTGATATGAGTTACCATACTGCATTGTTTAGCTGTGTGACCATTGTAATTGCATATCTAACATGTACTGTTCTGAGAACTTTGTTGTGTCTAACTTCTTTGATTTGATCTACAATGTATAATTCTATGACCAAATTTATTGCATGAATAACAATATCCATTGAAAGGTCTTACCTCTTTACAATAACTTTCTATATTTCCTTTCTTGTTACAAGCATAACAAGTTTGGTTAACTGGATTGCATTGATCTTTAGGTGGTTCTTCTTTAGCTTCTGCACGATTCTCAATTTTCTTATCTTCTGTAGATTCTTCTAGTGATTTCATTCTTTCTTGCATTGCATTGATTTGAATTTGTGCTTCATTGTATCCAATACCACTGGTATCACCTCTTATCTTCTGTGCATAAATCTGTGATTGTATTAGATAAGAACTTGTGTGTAATTTATCAATGCGATCCTTGACTTCTGTCAACTCATATTCTATCTTTTTCTTGATGTTCTCCAACTCCAAGATTTTCAGGTTTGCTTGCATAAGTTCTTCATCTAATTGTTTGTTTTCTTTAGTCTTTTCTTCAAGATCTGTCTGGCTATCAGTTAACTGTTCATTCAAATCTTCAATCTAATCCTTGAGAGACATGTTTTCTTCATTCAACTTTTTGACCATTTTTTCCAAATCATTCGTAGAACAATCTTTCAAATCTTTTCTCAGTTTCTTGATGAACACTTGTGAGCCATTGACTTTCAATTTCAGTTCTTCATTTTATTTTTTAGATCTGTCAAGATCTTTAAGAGTTGCTTCAAAAGTTTTCTTCAGATGTTTCACTTCTGCTGAATCCATGATCTCCTCAAGTGGTTAAACTTCTCTTAGAGGACCAAAGCTCTGATACCAATTGTTAGGAATGGTCCCAAGAGATAACTGAGAGGGGGGGGGGGGGGGGAATCAGTTATCTACAAGATTCAATTCTTTATCTAATTAAGTATAGAATAACATTAAACATAAACACAATAAGATAACATAGATTATAACACCATAATTTTGGTTACGGGGAAACCCAAAATAGGTAAAAAACCGCGGTGGGAATTAGCACCCACAAAGAACTGCACTAGTGTATAATGATCCCTGTTAGAAGATCCTACAACCCTGTTAGGAGTTGATATTTACAATACATTAAGTACAGTGACCAGGTCAAAGGTTGGACCATGTTAGGAGTCTTTTACAAAAAAACCTGTTAGAGGTGAGGACACACTGTCCATGAGCACACTGCTCAAATGATGAAGGTTGCAACCTTCTACACAACATCTATACACTATATCTGATATTGAACTATGAATTAGACCTGCTATCTTGATTAGTTCTAGTGAATTGTATACACTCTCTACTTCTTCACATAGATCTTCAACTGATGAAGGATATAGCTTTACTGGCCCAATACATCAAACATTTTGATCTGCTTCTTCTTCTACTATCACACCAATGTCGATCACAAATGATCTTCTATAAGTATCCTCCTCCAAAGATATGATCAAGTCAGCTTGTAGGAAACTCTTCAACAACTACTTTATCAGCCAAACTAAGCACCCACCACAAATAGAACCACACAACTCAAGATGAGTAGACGTGTCGCTTCACACAGTCGGCTCCACCAAATTAACTCAAACTTAACTCTCTAGATGAAACACATTAAGCACTCTTAACCAAACATTCTAAACTCATAACTAAACATGAATCCAAACATGCATATCCAAATGATAGGCAAAATTGAAGAAATAATAAAAATATTGTTGGCTCTTAATAAACAATCTCTTGAAACTGTAACTGGCAAATAGATCATCATAACTCAACTTCAACTGCACAACTGAATTTGCGTCTATGAAAATAGCATAATGAATATGTGTACAAAATAAAAATAAATGTGTAAGGCTCCAACATATCCATACAAATAATTACATATAGGACACTGCTGCATACTATATGTTGTCATCAATGACAAACATACAGTCAACCACTAGCTCAAAGGCAAATCTCCAACATATTGACCCTTAACTTATTATAAAATTCATGAAATGCTCTTGATAATTAATCTCAAATATTCCTACCTCTTTTCACTATTCACCTTATGTGTGCCCTCCTACATGATTAAACTACCACTAATGCTCATTTAGATGATACACCTTCTTGAATATTTCGTGAGCATAAATAATCATTTTATAATAGGGCCATAAATTCATGTAGACCTCTAGCGGTGTAAATAGGGGAGATGACCATTAATATGGTTGTTAGGGTTTCAAACCTTATGGTACCTATTGCAATTACTATATAGAATAATTATAGATCGTGAAAGAAATTTACTCATGCCCCTAAGTGTATGAAAACATATGTGGTGTAGTTTCAATCATGACTTAAGGGAAAATGACAATTTTTTGGTATGGGTGCTCTCTACCACATACCCGTAGCCATATATTGGAATTTAATGTAAGTTTTGATATTCCTTTTGGGGATATTAAGGATTCAATATATAGAGTATTATTATGAAAAATATTTAGAAACCCTATCTAGAAAAACATCTTGAGTGCTTGTGTCCAAATGCCTAGATCCAAGCATAAGAAAATTTAAGATCTCCTATGCTAAAGAATGAAAACCCTCTAACCCAAAGGAGTGATCTTGCTCAAATGGTGTATTGGCCTTTAATAGTAGTCAATATTAATGACATGGAGTTTACATGACATTTATAATTTTTATGAGTGTAATATTTTATGTTTTAGTTTTTTGTAGCCACTGTAGCAACATATTATAGTATTTTACAATCCTTCTTAACATTATAGATAATTTATAAGTCGGGTTCTCAATGAGTATTTTATACTCAATTTGTTGTTGTGATTATGTAACCACGAGTTTTTCAGTAGTGTAATTATCATGTTTCAATCTTTTTTGTTGTTGTAGCAGTGTTGTAAATTATTTTGACATGTTTAAAATCAATACAATTGTATAATATATCTTCCATCATGGGCCCAATTCACAATCTGAGTAATCCATATAAATGCATGAATGAAACAAGATTTTGAGTGTTTGCTAAATTTTGGGCATAATAGTTTTGATATTTTTACTTTAGGGGAATATAAAGAAGTTTGAAGCATATGTAAGATTTGTTAACACTACTATGCAAATATTAATATAATTCAACAAAACCCAACATAACCATTGGCTCTGATACCATTTGATGCAGATCAACAATTGAGAATCCAAAAAGTATTGTTAATAATTTTAGTAATATCTATCACAAAAATTCAACTTTTAAAACACGTGAATCACAAAAAAAAGCATTAAAAATCAATCTTTTATTTTATGGTGCACAATGCATGAAGAAATATGAAAGTGGTACAATCCTAAAGATGAATGCTAACACTAACTACATGAAACAAGTTTCAATCTAAATCCTATATCAAATTAGATCTAAATTACCTTGAAAAGGGCCTAGTAAACATAAAAATAAGACATTAAAAACTAGCTACAATCATGAAAATATCACTCATATTCTTGTGCAAATTCTTCCGGGAACCCGCAATCTCACTATCTCTCATCTCCTAACCATTTGCTCTTTTTTTCTCCATGTCAAGATCTAATTATATTCTTCAATTATGGGTGTCATATTTCTCTATCTAAAAGAAACATGCTTTATGTTAAAATCCTCCAACTTGGGTTTGAGAATCTTTCAAGATTGAATCCTCTTAATATCCTTCATCAATTCTCTGTCACCACTATGCCAAATTGTCAATTTTCCAAGTTCTACACTATCTCCTTGTTGGCGAACAGATTTGTCTCCACTTCAAATAAACTTTGTATTGACCCGATACCTCTCTGAAGACAAACAATTCTACAATAGTTGGGTAAGCATGAGATATATTGCTTCCCTCTGAATTTTGCGATGTACAACTCCCTCTCAGAAATGTTCAATGAATTTCCAAAATAAACACAAAAAAATGTACTTTTGACTAGAAAGTACGCAAGGATCTCTCAAATACTCCTAGGTATTGAGGTATTTTCCAGAAATTACGAATATAGAATTTAAGGTTAAAGGAAAGCACAGTTCCTTCAGTTATATGAAATTATCTCCCTATAAGACTAAAAACAAGAATTATCTAGAAAGATTGACAATCACCATGCATTAACTAATAACACAAAGCAAGAGATATACCAATTCACAAAGTAATTAATACATCATAAGTTCAAATTCATAGATTTAAACCAAGCCTTGTATTAAAGTAATTATGCTTGTACAGAGTAAAGTCTAAGACAAGTGGAAATCACTATATTTTCCCATTTAATTCCTTTCAAAATAGAAAAGCCAAAATAGTACTGGAAAAGCTTCTAAACTAAGTCTAATTCTAAAAATTATAACCCTTCAAATGTTCTATGCTCCAACATATATACTTTTGCAATCTGGGAGGCCTCCCTGAAAACTCAGCCTATCGGATCAATAGAAAAGTGAAACAGTTACAACCCAGTAACTAAATAAAGCAATAGTTTAAAGGCAACTGTCCCTTAATCAAAATAACTTAAAACAAAAGATCATTGCATATTTCCAGCTACTTTTCCTTGGATGTGTCATCTCAAACCAGCTTCCAGCTCCTAAATGTGCTCAATAGCTCCTGAGTTGGATGAGAATGTAAACCCTTCAAACCAATCAACTTCACTTTATATGCATTCTTTTCCCACTTGAGCTCTCAAATTTTCTCCAACTGCTTGGGTAAGTGCCCTCTGTTTAGGTACAACATGGATTCTACACTCGCTATCTTGGTGAAGTCTTGAGTCGTTGGTTCTTCATTTTCCCTGATAGCATTCATAGTATCTGTTGTCAATCAGGATTGCGCCTATAGCTTGATGTGAAATCTAGCTATCCTGTTGAAACATGGAAACATTCCCTTTGATGAGATAGAGAACGAATCTCCAAATCTAGGTTGATTCCTATTTGATTTTGGAATATCACCTAAGATTGATTTTTATGGTTTTGGGAAAAGGGAAAGAGAATAACTGAAACTAAATAAACTAACTAAGAGGGTGATACACCAAATGGATTCAGATTCATCAGAGTTATAAACCAACACCTACAGGACATGCATTACTAACATCTGCAATAACATTCTCTTTACAGCACATAGGATGACCTAGAATTAACTATTAGGGTTTGTGCCACTAATGGTAACAATTCTGCCAACAAAAATGTAATTTCTACAAAAGGTTTACTCTTTACAACTAAGAATAGGAATAATAATTGATTCACTAATCTATTCCAAAAGACACAATACACTTGTATGCAAAAAAAATTCAAGGACTAATACAGAACTTAGAAAAATGTATGAATAATGGGGCAAGCTCTATTATCTTCAAAAATATGCAAAAATGGTTACATGAGAGAGTACAAAGAAAAATGACAAGGAATGTATGCATTCACTTGATCATAATTTGTCTCTATCATGAACTGATGGCTACAAAATATAAGGAAAAGATGAAAAGGAACACAATGCTCACTAATACCTCTTTTTCCAAAATTTTGAACCCCTAAAACTAATAAAGAGGTTCAGCTATATAGTCCCTCAAGGCCAATTCTAAAAATCTAATTCCCTCCAAAAACTTTCCTCAAATAGATAGATAACCCTAAATTCAAGGCATAAATTACGCCCTAAATGTAGCCCCCCTAATGTTGATATCTCTTTAAAATATATCTCTTTATAACATATATCAATACATTAAATATATTACCTAAGACCCACAAGTATAACTAAAAAATACCTAAGACCCTAACTCATAGCAAAGATGTAACTCCAAAATACCTAAAACCCTAACTCATGGCATATATGATAACCCTAACCATGCCTTAAGCCTAACTATGCAAAACTTGACATATAGTTAAGGTCAACATGACCGATTCCAATGAAAAAAATCCATCAGTGTACTAGCCAAGCTATCGAGGTACTTGAAGAGATGTCGAGGCATTTGGTGAGGTCTTCGTGCACTGCAGTTAACAAAACATTAACTCCCTCTGTCATCGGACTTCAAAGTTTGTAAAAAACTTGGCATATTGCATTTCACATTCCATTTTCAAAGACCATCTTCGAAGAAATGTTAGGGTTATCTTCTCCTCGGCGCTGCCATGCCTTTTGTTTTGGTATTATTCATGCCTCTCTAAGCTTCTGTGGTAATCTGGAGTTTAATTTGTTGATCTTGAACTGATATCGGAGGCATGCTGTAGTTTTTTTTTTTTTTTTAATCTTTCTCTGGCATCTGTGGGCTATGTATGAATCTGGATTTTTATGCCATGAAATATGGCACTGTCTTTGTATATACTAAAGAAGCTCGGACTTATTTCAGTTTGAACTCAAGTTCTCCTCTGCATGCTATAAGTTGGATTTTGATGGCATAATACATGGCATTTTGCTTCTGCATGTTCTTGGGCGGCTCAGGCGGTGTTTAGCACTTGGGTGCATGCTCGAACTGGAGCTTCTCTTTCTAAATTTAATTGAACTTGAGCTCTCCTCTGCACTATGGGTTTTACTTGGTCTTGTCTGAGAGCTTGGGATCTCTCCACAGTTGCAGCCTCCACTTGATCCTTGAGTTTTTTTTGCATGCCATAAAAAACTTTAGAGCTCGGACTCTATTGCTTATACTGTGACTGCACTTTGGGACTTGGAGTCCACTGCCATGAAACATGGCATTATCTAACACATGGAACTTGAGTTTGTATGAAGTGGGTTGTAGAATAAAAAGGAGCTTGGGCTCCATGTAGTTTGAACTTGAGCTTCAGAGCTCGACGTGCATGCACATTCAGCTTGTAACTCAAAGATAAGTTGTGTTATGACTTTTCACACTCTGTCTTTGCATCTTTATTTGAACTTGCTGTTTAGTTATCTTGGGAATAATTGACCTTGAATCACTTCTTTTAATACTTTTTTTTCCTTAATGGGTATCGATCCCTTTTTGTAAATGATTCTGGGTTCTGCTATTGCTTGGTTTTGTCGATTCCACCATGTCTGTTGTTGCTTCGTTTCCATGATTTGTTGCTATAGAAGTGATGAATGTTGTCTGCCTCTTTGTTTTAAAATTTGGGCTTCATCTTATGTTTAAAATTGTGGCTTTAAAGCATGTTGTGTATCCATGTTTGAAGATTGCTATAAAAATGTAGAGGTTGTGCTATCATTGTTGAACCAGAAACATGTTGTTCTGTCTGCATATTTTCTTGAGTTCTATTGTTATGTTGTCTTCATGTATCTAATACTAGCATCTTTATTTGAACTTTTTGTTTATTAAGCTGGATTCATACTGATTATTTTCTGCATCTTGCTTTGAAACCGTGCTTATATTGTTTTCATGATTATGTCTGATTATGTCATTTGATTTCATACTGCAAAAATAGTGACAAGTGTTAGTTAAGTAAACAGTGATAAACTTTAGTGAAGGAACTACTTATGAGGTTCGAGCTCGGGCTCGTGACTCTCATGAGCAATACTGTGGATTTGAACTTGATCCTTGAATCATGCAGATTTCCTTTTCATGATTTGTACAGCTCTGTCATGTGCATGCATTTTAACATCAAATTACAAATTGTTATTCAAAAATGAAAAATTGTATCCACAATAGCATTGTTTACTTGATGAAGATGCATAGTATTTTCATTTGAATATGTATAACAACATCAACATTTTGATTTTGAACTTTATTCATAACAGTGTCACTGATTCTTTCTTAAAAGAATATACTATTTTGTTCAACTTTTGTGTATACATATATAAAAAGATATTAGTGTTGAACATGCATACTTTATTTCATTTGATTGCAAAGAAGAATGTCATTGTTTTATCATCTTCTCTTATTATAGATACCAGTATACAAAACAACGTTAATATGAAGTACCTGTCTATTGCTAACAATTTATAGAACTATGTATATGCATTTTCTATGTAATTGACTCTTCTGTGAATGCATACTAGTTTGTAACAACATTAGTATTTCTCTATTTTTGATCTATCTTTGTGCACTGCTTCTTTGATGATTTCATATGCATATTGCTAATACTATTATTTATCTTCATTCTTGCATATGCACTTTTTACTGAACATACATTTTCATTTTATGCACATCTCATCAGATAATAAGTGTTTAAGATCTAGTATCTATCCTCCTTTTGAATATAATCACTCTTTTATTCTTGATTAAGCATATACACTGCTTACAAGCAACATTGCTTTGTCATTTTCTCTCCATTCTAGAATAGGCACTTACTAATACCAAAGTGACACTGTTATTTACTTTTCTCTCTTGCATATGATACTGTCACTTGATGTTATTTATATATGCATATTCATTTGATAATGTTGATGCACTCATTATATATGCATGACTGAAAACCTTAATACACACAAGAATTAAATTAGATATGCATAATCCATTTGATCACATAGTAGTAAGTGACATTTTACTTTTGTTGATGTATAACAACAATCATCATTTCAGCAGCATTATAGTTAACCTTAACTTGTGCAGTAATGCATAATAGTGTTACCTCATTTGTAAATCATCTCCTTTTCTGCATCTCCTCATAGCATTAGATTATAACACTGTAATTTGAAGCATCTACCTTTTATTTCACATGCATCTACCAGTAGTATTTGTTGTATTTTGCATTTTTGTCTCAATAGCATTAACTTGTAACAACAAGCTAAAATCATATACCAACCTTTAGGAACTACATCTCTTTCTTCTGCACCCTTCCATTCCTAAACATTTGAACTCTTAATTTTTTTGTATTGCATATAATGCAACTTGTCACGTTTGAGCACTAGCTCAAGACACTTTACTGCATTTTTCTTTTATCATTTGCAACTAGTGAACTCTTGCATCATGTTTCTTTCTATATTTGAATATACTTTAGTCTAACTTGCTTGCACACACCATCAAGTACACATGTTAGGTTAGTGGATAGAATCAATCAAACAATGTTTGTGTGTGAGTGTCATGTGAAATGACATTCATGCATGAATGTTGGTTGACTAGTTGTGTTTTCTAACCTAACATGTTTGATTTTGTGAAAAAGGTTTCTCAGTTATAGGAACTAAGTCCCTTTAATTCAGATTTCTATTTTTATAAATAGAAACTCCTGAATAATGCAGAATGATAACTATATATAGTAAAAGGTTTCATGGAGTCATGTCCCATTGATACTATTATTCTATTGATGTAGATGCATACTTTGCCGTTGTATTAATGTTATTGGTAGATGTATAGTTCTGAAATTTTGACTGATGCTGTTTTGGTTTCCATGCATTGCTTAGATCCAATTTGGATCTAACTCTTTCTTTTTCTATGATACAGGATACAGGACCCTAGACCTAGAATACGGAACTGATAGAAGGACTTGTACAGAGACACAAGAACTTGACAAAGTTCAGACAACCAGCTACCAGAATGAAGAAGACCTCTTCAAGGAAATGCTTGGACCCCTAAACCCTACATGCTTCTATCTTACTTTCAGAATTGGATATCTTCTCTAAGTTCTCAATATGAAAGATGTAACCTTGAATAAACATTTGCCTAATACATTCAGTTTGAATGCACAATGTAATGATCACTTATGAATTTGGAAATTTGAGCATGATCAATACTTAGAGTACAATAATCTGATAATATGAATGCATTGCAATGTATTTCATCTTCATAAGCTGAATAGTAATGTTTGAAGAGGTTTACCTTTATGCAATCTTTTGATGTTTATAGTTGTCATTCTGCATTGTATACTTCCTTTCTTGTATTTCAGCAATTCTGCAACTTAGAACAACAACTATTCAATCCATAATTCAATCTAAAAGTAATGTCAATTTAGCAATTTAGTATGCAAAATAAATTGGTAACATATTTTGGTGACCTCACAGGGGTGTTTGCCTGCTGAAAAAAATCAAACCAGTTGCCTTTTGCTTATCCATTGGGCCAGAGTCTTCAACTTTAGGAACAACGGAACCTTGAACACAAAATGCAAACTAAAAATTGAAACTAAACTGAAACTTGCACTGACAACACTTAGAGAAAGCAAACTATTACTGAACAACAATCTGTACTTCATCATTATTCTATAAAATTATGCTTGTTATGTGATAGAATGAAACTTATCCATGTATCCATGTATTTATATGATGATGTTGTTGTTCAGAAACAAAAATAACTAAACTCAAAGGCAGAATGAGCTTGAACAACAACCTTTCTTGCATAATATATGTTTGGATATGATGCTTATGAATGAGACAACATAATTTATCCATGTCTCATGTGATGGGTATGACGTTCATTCATATATCATGTAATTGATCTTGCTATTTTTGTTCATTCTAACCTTCAAAACTGCAAAACAAACTATCTAAAAAATAACTTCTCTTCCCACTATGATTACATCATTGAGTTATTCATCATTTATAACTGGGAACCCCAATGGGTTCTTGATTATGCATGGTGTGTATCTTCTTGATTTGACCACTGTGAGAATAGAATTACTAAATGCCACTAACTGAAAGAAACTATGTGCAAAGCACTTATTCAAACCAACTAACCTCAAAAGTAATGCTTGAGGTGGATCCCATTAGCTGGGATTGAAAATTCTTCTCCTTCCATATTTGAGAGCTGAAAAGCATTGTGTGCCTTGTATCCTGTAATCACAAATGGGCCACTCCAAATGGCATCAAATTTTGAATACTTACCAGGTCTACTCTTCATCTCATCCCATTTGAGCACTAAATCACCTTCTGCAAAGACTCTTGAGACAACTTTTCTATCAAATGTCTTCTTCATTTGATCATGATGTTATTCCAAATTTTGAAAAGATTCTCTTTTAATTCTATCAACTCAGCAAGCCTTACCTCCATAGGTGGCTGGTCCAGTAGATCTAATTCTTTGATAAGGCTCAAGCTTGGTAACTCCACTGAAATTGGCAACCTTGCCTCTCTTCCATAAACCAACATGTAAGGTGAGTTACCTGTTGAGCATTTTGGGGTGATCCTATCAGCTCATAAGGCCTATTTTAACTTGCTACTCCAAGCTCGCTGTTTGTCTTCAATAGTCATGTTACTAAATTTCTACTCATGTTGAAATTTAGTTTTATTGTAACATTGTATAAAATTGTTCATGCATTTGTTTCTATTCATTTCATTCCAAAATCATCTTTATTCTGAGCAAGAAAGGACAAAGTTCACTGTATAGATCATAATTGATATGTACAATTTTCATTCTACAATTGATTAAATGATTTGAAATGCTAAAGGAAAAAATCTCACACAAGCCATGAGTATAGCTTACTAGCTTTCATTCTAAAATGGAAATGCATAAACAGATAGAATATGTATAAAGAATAGAAGTGAAGTTAGAGATAACTATTCATTGCCTTTTATGCTTTGACTGGTTATATCTTGTAGCGTTGTTTTCATCCAGCTCCTAGCCTCTGAGATTCTTGGATCTCTGCAAAAAATGAAAGAAAAGTAATGTTAGATCCCGAAAGATCTAAGCAATGACAAGATATCCTAAGCTAACATTACATATGCTATCTGTTTATGCAATTCAAATATCAAAAGAAAGTAAGCTATATTCACTATCAGATTGAATGATATTTTCTACAATAAGCTTTTCAAAATTGGTAGAAGTTTGTTTACAGGTGTCACGAGCCCGTGCTCGAACCTTGTAAACAAACTTTTATTGATTGGATAAAACATTTGAAGGGAAAGTACAATAGATTGCAAAGAAGCATTAAAGGGACGTGCTGTTCTTAGCATCGAAACCTTTTGTATCAAATTAGTTGCAGTATGTGTTAAATCAACATGAGATATTAAAGGGACAGTTTGATACTTGGAACCTTTTATCTCACATTACTAGATGATTTTGTAGTATTTTCCAGCCAAGAGAGTGCTTTTAGTTTCATACTTTGTGCTGCAAAAATCTCAATGAAACTAATCATCAGATAAGTTTCATTGAGATGTTTGCAGCATTAAGATAAAATTGAAAACCAATTTTCAAATGGATCTGTTATCATCTTAGAATAATATGACAACCTCTAAAGAATGGACAGAATGCAGTAATCATGATCAATTTCAGAATTACTTTGTAAAGTGCACTTGATTCATGCTAAAGAAAGTGCAGGTGACCTCATTCTTAAGGTCACCTGTACTTGCTCTATCATAAATCAAGTCATCTATTTTCAGATATTCCAAATGAATCCAACAGTAACAATGTTCAAATATTGCAGCAACAGCTAGAGAAAACAACAGTAAAGGGAAGAAAAAGAATTAATCAACAGATGGCTTGTGTCAAAGATCAGCTAGGGTTAAACAATGATGACGTGCAGAGTTTTTTTTTTGGAGGTAGAGCCCATATTTTGCAAAGGTTCTTTTACATTCTGAGTGTCACATTTTTTACACTTGATTAAATTTCAGTCTTGCAAATTTTCAAAGTAACAGCAAAGTATTCCAAATCCAAAAGAAGCTAGCAAGTAATGTGATATAGATAAAGAAGAAAAATAGCAAAGGTCTTGAAGTATAGCAGTAGCTTATCCCAAGGAAAACTCATAAAGCTACAAGAAAATGATGAGCAAAGAAGCTTTAAAAGCTAACAGTGAGCTATTAAGTGAAAGATCAATCTATGAGAATTATGTATCAATATACACCAGCATGGCAGCCATTGACAAAACAGTTCAAGCAAAGTAACAGTCATCTGCAGAAGCTACTCATCCAATAAGAGCTGAAAATAGTGCAAAAAATGTAAATATCTTCACAGTAGTGTTGGGGTTTTAAACCCAAATTTTAGAAAAAGCTTCATGGAAAAAGGGAAAAATCCGAAGAAAGTCACGACATATGTTTCAGAAAAGAGATAAAACCCTTGTTCTATTTCTTTTAAGCTTTTATGCAGGGAACATTTCATTTTCGAAAATGATACAACAACAAAAAAGGTCTCTTTTAAAACAACAGCAAAAATATGTTTAAGAAATTCAAATATTCTTCAGAAAGCCACAGAAATAAACAGAGAGGCTTGCGTATGGTATCATCAAAACCCTTGCCTAAAAGCAATGCAAAATGGACATTAAAAAATGCATGTATTTTTTAGGGTTTCATTCAAATCCTTTTGAAATATGGCACAGAAAATATCATTTTCAAATGATATAAAGGAAGAAGCAGAGAAAAAAATGTTAAGTGTTCTGTTACCTTTTTTCAGCAAATGGCAGATATACAACTTGAAAATGTCAATATGCATTGATTTGAACCTGGTTTTGGTGGCTTTGAATGCTGAAGACAGTGATGAAGCAGCAAATCAAACTACAGATGGCTTTCGAACTTAGCAAATGCAGCATGATCTGGTGACTTTAGTAGCAGTCAAAGTTATCAATCAATGAAGTTTGAATTTTCAAGAAGAGTCTATGCAAAAATGGCGGCCAGAACATCAGTCTTCTCATTTTTTCCAGCATTTTTTCTAGGGTTTGAAAACCCTCAGCGGCTGCAGATTTCTTTTTGCAAAATATGTTACAAATGAATGCCTTTCATGGTTTTTGGCTTTTAGGTCAAGTCCAATATGTTTTGTTTTTAAGTCTTTTTTGAAATCCGATTACTAAGTCTTGGTTCAGATTTTCTTTGAGGCTTTTTAAAATAAAAGAATGTATTACCAATATTGTTTCTAATAAGTACTTAGGTAGTAAAGTAATGTATCATTTAAATTAAATGATATATTGTTTTTTTATTTAGGTATTTGTTCTCTTAAGTTTTGAGACTTAACAAAATAAAATAACTCATATTTTGTTTGACAACTAATAAATATTATAATAATGTATTACTTAATTAAGTAGTATATTTTTATATTATTTATTATTTGTTAAAAGAGTTATGTTTATTTTTTGCAAGCATTGTTAAAATAGTAATTAATTGGTGACATTATAAATCAATTAATTAACTATTTAAAATTGCAAATGATTAAGTTCATTTTCGGATTTGAGGAAAATAGGGGTTGGAAAGTCAAAATGTGACTAGGTTTTTGAAGGTGATGTGTCATTTTGACATGTTTGGGATGATTGTTGCAAAAATGGACTCTTTTATGAGTCATTAGA
>MU225773.1:877436-911664 GCA_018584345.1 Thuja plicata | reverse complement strand
TCTTATGCATTTTTCACATTTTGAGAGCACTTCTCTTCTGTCTCCATTTTTCTTCTCTTGTAACAGGTTATTGGCTAACAGGTTCTTCTTGGGTTGTGTAGAATTGAGTTTGATCAATTCTTTCATAATGAAGCTCTGTTCAAGTCACGGAAATCAACACAAATCTGATTTCTCCATTCTTTTCCTAACAAGAACCATATTGGATACCCATGAAGTATGTTTGATTGGGAAAATGATATTTCTCTCAATCAGTTTATTCAATTCTTTAATCATGAGAGGCTCTAGTTTAGGATTTATTGGCCTCTATTTTTGCCTAACTAGTTTGGCTCATGGTTCTAATTCAATTTTATGTTAAGAAATTTTAGGATCAAATCCTTTCAAATCTAAATAACTCCAAGCAATAATATCATGAAATTCATTGCATAAGCTGACAAAGGTTTGACGTTCTTCAACAGTACATACCTTTCCAAGTTTTAACACTTTATCTTTTGCAACTGATACTTCTTCATAGTGTTCCTCTTTAATCTGCAAACTAGATTTATCCTTTTTAAATTGATCATTGGTACCAAACATGGACTCTAAGGTCACAAGACCTTTGGGCATCTTATTTTTCCTTAACTGAATGATTTGGTCTTCATATTGCTCCTACATTTTTTTTTTCTGGTTTGGCTATGCAAACTCAGTCTCTTCTCTCAAAAAATTAAAAATATGTTGGTCAGATTCAAAAACTTGCCAACAATCAGCATTATTAGGGACAACAGGTTTAACAATTAATTTTACATAATTTAGCCCCTTACTATTGCTGATCTCAGTTGGGATATCATATTGGGCTCCAACATCAGCAAGCCTATCAGCATGTTTGTTCTGATTTCTAGGAATAGATTGCAAATTAAAAGCCTCAAAGCCTTCAATATAATCCCATACAACATGCTTATAACTTTTTAATAAATCATTCTTAGTTGCATGGACATTCCTAACTTGATTCACAATCAGTTCTGAATCACCAAAAACTTGCAAATAGCTAATACCTCCCTTAATGACCCACTTTAATCCATTTATGAGGGCTTCATATTTAGCAACATTATTGGTACAACTAAAGGTGAATCTAAAAGAAGCGTAATACCTCTCATTTGCTAGTGAAACCAGCATACAACCTCCTCCTGCACCTATTTTGTTGTGTGAACCATCAAAAAATAGCTTCCAAACAGTGTTAGATTGTTGTTCAAGATCTAAATCTGCACTTTTTACCACAGCTAGTAGAAAATCAGATACCTCATGGATAACATAGTTACCCAAACTTGGTTCTTCAATCTATTGATATGAAATTCCAATATTTTCAGTTGCCCAATCATCTAACAACACATCAAGAAATTTACTTATTTGTGTTTGAGATTCAAAAACATCAGATATTTCCTCTTGATCAAATAATACAATTTTTGATTTGTGTCCAACATTAGAAACATATTGTTCAACACATAATTTTGCAATGGGTTATGAGGGAATAGTAACTTTAGTATCATACATGGTGTGGAAAAGCATGTGAGTCCAATCTGCAGATAAGTAACCTCCTATCTTAGCAGTAAATTCTCGTGACAAACATATAGAGAGGTTAGGAGGTAAATCAATAATGTAGACATCCATAGGTACTAAAAAAATAGGACAAACATGCAGTGTTAAATCTAGGTTCTTTATAACTCCCATAGTTTCCACTACTGTCCCATCTAACTGAACTACCCCTCTTTCAAGTGGCTCATATTTCAGGCCTAGCTGGTCTACAATTTTCTTTGGCATAACCAAGATAGTAGCACTTGAATCAATCATGCAATTGTGAACTAGGTGTTGTCCTATAATGACAGTGACATAAAATGGAGAAGGTTTGATCACCTTAGATTATTGCTGAGATGTGCTAGTACTTCCAGCTACTAAAACCTTAGGGGTTTGTTGAGACAAAACTTCATAAGATAATGTAACTGCTTGTAATGCCTCTTATAACATGTCCTTTTGGTCTGGAAGAGCCAGAACATCCCACATGAACAAGTGAACATTTGTCTTCTTCAAATGATCAACAATATTGAAGGTCTGGATACTAACCTTTTGGTGTTGCTTTAAAACAACATGCTCATTTGTTGTTTGTAATGGTTGTTCTGCTCCTTTTTTAGCTTGTACATGCTACTTTGTTTGTTGTTGTACTATAACAATAGGTTGTTGTACCTTATCATTTTGTTGTTGATCATTTCTAGCCTTGATTTTTGACCTTGTTCCTACTGCTATAGGTCTCCATACTTGATTTGGGTCAACATTTGCTTCTAAAATAACATCATCATCATTAAAATTCACCAAAGACACATCAGGATTACCTTGTGTTTGTGTTTGATCATACTGTACCTCTATTTGGCTATTAACCGGTTGTCCCTTCAGAACATCCTACCTTCTAGCCTCAAGTGCATGAGGACAATCCAACTAGAAATGAGCATTATATGTGTTACACCATTTTGTCTCTTGTACATAATTATTTTGAGGGACCACTACCATCTCCTGGGAAGTACTAGGAGTTACATAATTATATGCTTGACCAACTCTTTAACCATAATTCCTTTGTTTCCCTTGAGCTTGCCTTGGCTGATTTGAACTAGAAGCTTGATTTGATGGTCTATTTTGATAATAAGAAGCTTGTGGAGGCCTATTATATTGACCTTGTTGCCTCTTCAAGTTCATTATCTCATTGCCATAATTCTGCAAGGTTCTCAAAATGATGTCATTTGTGTCTTTTAGCTCCAGGGTCCACTCTTTTATCTCCCTAATAGGAGCTGAAGTAGCATGTTCTTCTGCTACAACCTACATATTAAGTGCTGGAAATGGAGGAACAACAACAATAGGTGGAATAACAACTAGTACAACTGGTTTTATTTCCGCACAATAAGGCATTGGAGGCCTTGGAGGTAACTTTCCAGCTTGTATCAAGTTTTTTAGCTCTAACAACAACATCATAAGCATTAGGTAAAGTGAACCCTCCCATAGACTATATCATAAGTGCAATATCACTGTTAAAAGCCTTTAAATAAAATAGAAATGCATAGTCATTGGAAGGTTTAATAGATCTTGGAA
This sequence comes from Thuja plicata, assembly GCA_018584345.1. Classification (NCBI taxonomy): domain Eukaryota; kingdom Viridiplantae; phylum Streptophyta; class Pinopsida; order Cupressales; family Cupressaceae; genus Thuja; species Thuja plicata. The sequence goes on along the minus strand of MU225773.1, from coordinate 908,559 downwards.
TTTTGTCCCAAGTTTGTTGAAAACAAAAATTAAAATCAGAAATATGCTCACTAACACTTCTCTTAATAGTAGTTAACTGCTCAACCAATGATAAATTATTTGACCTATCCTCAAATTTACTGATCAAAACAATCCCTAACTCATCCCATGTAGCAATCGAGTTAACTGAGAAACTTCTAAACCAGATTAATGCTTTACCCTTGAGTGATGTCACTAATAGTTTTAATGCTACATCATCATGAGTAACTTGATGTAATCCACAAAGAGTAGCAATAGCTTTAATATGCTCTATTGCTGAAATATGATTCTCACCATTGAAATATGACAAACCTTTTAGTGCTACTGTGGAATATCATGATGGACAACAATTTGTAATGGGTTGCCAACATCGAAGACCATAAATGGTAGTTTTCTAGCCATCTGTACTAGTGGTACTTGCTTGTAAACTACAGGTGGTACAATAGATTTGTTAGACTGAGTTACCTTCCTTTGGTATGTTTTCAATCATGGGGTAGCGGTACCACTTGTGGATGCTACAACAATGAACCGATCCTTTGCTGATTCTTCAAAAATGTGTAATTCTGATCTAGAATTGTCAATAACACTTAAATCTTCAGAAAAAATGAAATCATCAATAATTACCTCATGACCCTCTGAGATTGCAGCTTGATCCTCAAAGATAGAATTTTTAAATAGTGAGAAATCAGAACCCCTGAGAAAAGATCTTTCTCATACAACTTGAGATACTCTATCTCTTCTTGCTGATATGCTACCTCTTCTACTGGGCTGTAACTCTTGATAAATGAATCCTTCGTTGTTTTCTCTTGTAGGAGTCCTTCTCATTAAAATAAGTGTACAACTGAATCTACAATAAAACCTTCAAAATAGAGTCACCAGGTACTGGAAAAATACCCTCCAAAAGGTTGAAATACTGTTGTTCACACCAAAACAACAATAAGAAATAATATCTTGCAAGAACTGTGTAGCAGTTTGGGTCCCACCGGGCGTGCCAAAAATTATTATCAATCAGGATTGCGCCTATAGCTTGATGTGAAATCTAGCTATCTTGTTGAAACATGGAAATGTTCCCTTTGATGGGATAGAGAAAAAATCTCTGGATTCTAGGCCGGTTCCTATTTGATTTTGGAATATCACCTAAGATTGATTTTTATGGTTTTGGGATAAGGGAAAGAGAATAACTGAAACTGAATAAACTAACTAAGAGGTTGATACACCAAATGGATTTAGATTCTTTAGAATTATAAACTAGCACCTACAAGACATGCAATACTAAGATCTGCAATAACATTCTCTTTACAACACATATGATGACCTAGAATTCACTATTAGGGCTTGTGCTACTAATGGTAATAATTTTGCCAACAAACATGTAATTTATGCAAAATATTTACTCTTTACAACTTAGAATAGGAATAAAAATTGATTCACTAATCTATTCCAAAAGACACAATACACTTGTATGCATAAAAGTTGCAAGGACTAATACATAACTCAGAAAATGGTATGAATAATAGGGCAAGCTCTATTATCTTCAAAATCTGCAAAAATGGTTACATGAGAGAGTACAAAGAAAATGACAAGGAATGTATGCATTCACTTGGTCATAATCTATCTCTATAATGAATTGATGACTACAAAATATAAGGAAAAGATGCAAATGAACACAATGCTCACTAATACCTCTTTTTCCAAAATTATGAACCCCTTAAACTGATAAAGAGGTTCAGCTATATAGTTCCTCAAGGCCAATTCCAAAAATCTAATTCCCTCCAAAAACTCTCCCCAAACAGATAGATAACCCTAAATTCAAGGTATAAATTATGCCCTAAATGTAGCCTCCCTAATGTTGCTATCTTTTTAAAATATATCTCTTTATTACATATATCAATACATTAAAGATATTACCCAAGACCCCAAAGTATAACTAAAAAAATACCTAAGATGTAACTCCAAAATACCTAAAACCCTAACTCATAGCATATATGATAACCCTAACCATGCCTTAAGCCTAACTATGCAAAACTTGACATATATTTAAGGTCAACAAGACTGATTCCAATGAAAAATATCCATCAGCTACTAGCCGAGCTGTCAAGGTACTTGAAGAGCTGTCGTGGCATTTGGTGAGGTCTTCGTGCACTACAGTTAACAAAACATTAACTCCCTCTGTCATCAGACTTCAAAGTTTTTAAAAAACTTGGTATATTACATTTCCCATTCCATTTTGAAATGTTGTCTTGGAAGAAATGTTAGGGTTATCTGCTTCTCAGTGCGTCCATGCCTGTGGTTTTGATATTATTCATGCCTCTCTGAGCTTTTGTGGTAATCTAGAGTTTAATTTGGTGATCTTGAACTGATATCGGTGGTATGCTATAGTTCCTTTTTTTTTTTTTATCTTTCTCTGGCATCTGCGGGCTATGCATGAATCTGGATTTTTATGCCATGAAATATGGAATTGTCTCTGTATCTCCTTAAGAATATTGGGCTTCTTTCAGTTTGAACTCGAGTTCTCCTCTACATGCTATAAGTTGGAGTTTGAATGCCATAATACATGGCATTTTTCTTCTGCATGTTCTTGGGCGGCTCGGGCGGTGTTTAGCACTTGGGTGCATGCTCGAACTGGAGCTTCTCTTGCTAAATTTAATTGTACTAAAGATCTCATCTACATTATGGGTTTTACCTAGTCTTGTCTGAGAGCTCAGGCTCTCTCCACAGTTGTGGCCTCTACTTGATCCTTGAGTTTTTTTTGTATACCATAAAAAACTTTAGAGCTCGGGATCTCTATTGCTTATACCGTGGCTGCACTTTGGGACTTGGAGTCTACTTCCATGAAACATGGTTTTTTCTAACACATGGAACTCGAGTTTGTATGAAGTGGGTTGTAGAATAAAAAGGAGCTCAGGCTCCATGTAGTTTGAACTTGAGCTTCAAAATTCGGCCTGCATGCACATTCAACTTGTAACTCAAAGATAAGTTGTGTTATGACTTTTCACACTCTATCTTTGCATCTTTATTTGAACTTTCTGTTTAGATATCTTGGGAATACTTGACCTCGAGTTGCTTCTTTTAATACTTTGCTTTCCTTAATGGGTATCAATCCCTTTTTGCAAATGATTTTGGGTTTTGCTATTACTTGGTTTTGTTGATTCCACCATGTCTATTCTTTCTTCCTTTCCATGATTTGTTGCTAGAAAAGTGATGAATGTTGTCTGCCTCTTTTTTTAAAAATTTGGGCTTCATCTTATGTTTAAAACCGTGTCTTTAAAGCATGTTGTGTATCCATTTATGAAGATTGCTATAAAAAATGTAGAGGTTGTGCTATCATTGCTGAACCAGAAACATGTTGTTATGTCTGCATCTTGTCTTAAGGTCTATTGTTATGTTTTCTTCATGTATCTAACCAACATATTTATTTGAACTTGTTGTTTATTAAGCTGGAAGCATACTGATTGTTGTCTGCATCTTGCTTTGAAACTGTGCTTATGCTATTTTCATGATTATGTCTGATTATGTCATTTATTTCATACTCCAAAAATAGTAACAAGTGTTAGTTAAGTAAATAGTGATTAACTTTAGTTAAGGAACTACTTATGAGGTTCAAGCTCGATCTCGTGACTCTCATGAGAAATACTGTGGATTTGAACTTGATCCTTGAATCATGCAGATTTCCTTTTTATGATTTGTACAACTCTGTCATTTGCATGCATTTTTACATCGAATTACAAATTGTTATTCAAACATGAACAATTGTATCCACAATAGAATTGTTTACTTGATGAAGATGCGTAGTATTTTCATTTGAATATGTATAACAACTTCAACATTTGGATTTTCAACTTTATTCATAACAGTGTCACTAATTCTTTCTTAAAAGAATATACAGTTTTGTTCAACTTTTGTGTATACATGTATAAAAAGATACTAGTGTTGAGCATGCATACTTTCTTTCATTTGATTGCAAAGAAGAATGTCACTATTTTATCATCTTCTCTTATTACAGATACCAGTATACAAAACAACATTAATATGAAGTACATGTCTGCTGCTAATAGTTTATGGAACTATGTACATGCATTTTCTTAATTTGATACAATGTAATTGGCTCTTCTGTGAATGCATACTAGTTTGTAACATCATTAGTATTTCTCTATTTTTTATCTATCTTTGTGCACTGCTTCTTTGATGATTTCATATGCATATTTCTAACACTATTATGTATCTTCTTTCTTGCATATGCATTGTTTACTGGACATACATTTTCAGTTTATGCATATCTCATCAGATAATAAGTGTTTAAGATCTAGTATCTATCCTCCTTTTGCATATAATAACTCTTTTATTCTTGATTAAGCATATACACTGCTTACAAGCAACATTTCTTTGTCATTTTCTCTCCATTCTAGAATAGACACTTACTAATAACAAAGTGACACTGTTATTTACTTTTCTCTCTTGCATATGATACTATCACTTGATGTGATTTATATATGCATATTCATTTGATAATGTTGATGCACTCATTATATATGCATGGCTGAAAATCTTAATACACACTAGCATTAAATTAGATATGCCTAATCCATTTGATCACATAGCAGTAAGTGACATTTTACTTTTGTTGATGTATAACAACAATCATCATTTCAGCAGCATTACAGTTAACCTTAACTTGTGCAGTAATGCATAATAGTGTTACCTCATTTGTAATTCATCTCCTTTTCTGCATCTCCTCATAGCATTAGATTATAACACTATAATTTGAAGCATTTATCTTTTATTTCACATGCATCTACCAGTAGTATTTATTGTATTTTGCATTTTTGTCTCAATAGCATTAACTTGTAACATCAAGCTAAAATCCTGTACCAACCTTTAGGAACTACATCTCTTTCTTCTGCACCCTTCCATTCCTGAACTTTTGAACTCTTAACTTTTTTGTATTACATATAATGCAATTTGTGAGGTTCGAGCATGGGCTCATGACACTTCACTGCATTTTCCTTTTATCATCTACAACTAGTGAACTCCTACATCATGTTTCTTTTTTGTATGTGAATATACTTTAGTCTCACTTGATTTCACACACCATCAAGTCCACATGTTAGGTTAGTGGATATAATCAATCAATCAATGTTTGTGTGTGAGTGTCATGTGAAATGATATTCATGCATGAATGTTGGTTGACTGGTTGTGTTTACTAACGTAACATGTTTGATGTTTTGAAAAAGGTTTCTCAATTATAGGAACTAAGTCCCTTTAATTCTGATTTCTATTTTTATAAATAGAAACTCATGAATAATGCAAAATGATAACTATATACAGTAAAAGGTTTCATGGATTCATGTCCCTTTGATACTATTATTCTATTGATGTAGATGCATACTTTGTTGTTGTATTGATGTTATTGGTAGATGTACAGTTCTAAAAGTTTGATTGATGCTGTTTTGGTTTCCATGCATTTCTTAGATCCAATTTGGATCTAAATCTTTCATTTTCTATGATATAGGATATAGGACCATAGACCTAGAATGCAGAACTGATAGAAGGACTTGGATAGAGACACAAGGACTTGACAAAGTTCAGACAACCAGCTACCAGAATGCAGAAGACCTCTTTAAGGCAATGCTTGGACCCCTAAACCCTACATGCTTCTATCTTACTTTTAGAATTAGATATCTTCTCTAAGTTCTCAATATGAAAGATGTAACCTTGAATAAACATTTTCCTAATACATTTAGTTTGAATGCACAATGTAATGATCACTTATGAATTTGCAAATTTGAGCATGATCAATACTTAGAGTACAATAATCTGATAACATGAATGCATTGCAATGTATTTCATCTTCATAAGTTGAATAGTAATGTTTGAAGAGGTGTACCTATATGCAATCTTTTGATGTTTATAGTTGTCATTCTGCATTATATACTTCCTTTCCTGTATTTCAACAATTCTGCAACTTAGAACAACAACTATTCAATCCACAATTCAATGTAAATGTAATGTCAATTTACCAATTTAGTTGCAAATGAAATTGGTAACTGTATCCTCAAAGCTTTTGATCATGGCGTCTGTGTTCATGTTTCCTTCTTCAAACTGGAGGATACCCGACGGGTTCACCACCTTGATGTCCTTCAACACATTGGTGTGCATTTCCCTGATTTATTTTTCCATGGCGCGCATTCTTGAGACCACATTTAAAATAAAGAACCCTTCTAGCTCAAGTTCTTTTTCAATATAAACATCATACAAGGATCCACCATCATCGAATTTTCTGATAGGAATTTTTCCACCCCATACTCTTCTATCTCATGAACCTGGGATACGATGGCTATGCATTTTTCTTCATCTGACTCCCAACCTGGAATTAATGTCTAAATTTCTCCAATCAATGCATCTCCTTTTACATAAGTGGCAACAAACTCCCGTATAAAATTGTTCCCTTCTACTATGACGTTGTCAACCCATTTCTTCATTTCTTCCATTAGGGCTCTACCCTACTACATTTGCTTAAGAAATTGTTTACTTTCTATTGAGTTGGGATCAAAGTCCTGCAGAGATTGAGCTAGAGGGAGTGCCCCAACATCACTGAGCTAACTGAGAAATTCAGCCATTTTGATCATGAGTTGTTTGAGCTCTCATTTTTCTTTTCCATCCTTTGAGATTGGTCAAGCATGTGGTCAGCTAAAAAATTGAACAAGTGGTCCTTGGTATCTCTAGTCAGCATGTCAAATTCCATCTTCATGACTTTGAAGTCTTCTGCTTCAGGTTCCTGAATCCCTTCTTTTTTATTAAAGGTTGCAATCTCAGCAGTCACCTTCCCAGTAGTGGGGTCTGTGGTTAATTTTGCATTTCTCTTGACCCTTTTTTCCTTTGGGGCACAAATGACATATTTAGTAACTTTTTCCTTAACTTGCAAGGAAACAGGCTTGAAACGACATTTTCTATTCACTAAATGTGTTAGCCAAGGAGGGATCAAGCTAGAAGCCAACCTATTATTAGCTACTTTAGCAGGCGTTAAATTCTCCTGTTGAACCTCAGGTTTATCAGTAGATACCTCTTTATTTTTCTTATGGTGTTTAGGTGAGAAGGAAATGTCTTCATCATTGATGTCAATATCAATAAAGCTAGAATCTGGAGAGGCCATTTGTGCATGACTCTGAGATATGGTTCTCGACCTTGTCCAAGGTGTGGTAGGATGTCCACTCAAAGTTTCTTTCTTTTTAGATGAAGGAATATTACCTGCATTAGTCTGCATCAGTAATCAAGAGGGATGTGTTAGATGGATTAGGTAATACTTCAATTGGGACGGGGTTTGCAGCAGTCTTTTAGGGGATGTAATTTCTATCCTACCTTGCCTTTTCTTCTTCAAACAGACATCTGTGAGTGCTAAAATGGACCTAGCCCTCAATTTTATGTTCTCCTCTTCTCCTCTCATCTAGTTTATCTCTGGCAAAGCCTCTGTGTTTTCACTGTTATAACTAGGTTTGACAACTTTTGAATTATCTTCATCTAGGCCATCTATGTTGAACTTCAACTGTAGGGTTTTGATCTGGGAAATCAACAACCTAGAATGATCCCTCTCTTTAACTACCTCTTCATCTCCAATGTCTTCCCATAAATCTTCAATATGCGGGTTCAGTTTTGGCTGGCTATTCAGACTGAGGACTTGCCTTGCAAAACCTTTTTTATCAAACCCTTTCCTTGGTTCATAAGATTACATGTGGAAATTTTTGAGGTTATTGCCTATTACTGAGGTGTCGACCATGTTATTGCATGTCATGGCTCCAAATCTAATTGGGAACATAGAATTGCATCTTTCCTCTGGAAGATTGTTTTTTATCACCATGAACATCTGCCTACAAACCTCTGCTAGGATAAATAAATCAAAGGCAAACCTTGGCAATTTATGGGGCTCTTCATCAAAATATCCCACTCTAACATATCTAAACCGCGAAAACTAAATATAGAAACTGTCATAATTCTGAACTAGTTTCTACTCCTCTAAAGAAATTCTTTGCCTCAGGGTTCCAGCTAGTTGGTAACATAATTTTACAAGAAAAATGTCATGAACCCTTCTATAATCCTCTAGGACCCTGTCTCTCCTCAACAAAGGGCAATATTCAAAGATACTTATGTCTTCACTCCAACGTTCATGGGGAATTCCTAAAAGATCTTGAGTACATGCAAGACAATAAATTAAGTATGAGGACATATATAATTCTTTCTTCATTTCCTGTGCTTTCTTGAGTTGGTCTCTTAATGAACCCACAATTATCTCAGCCCAGTCTAGACTCTGCTTCCCCTCCAAAACAATCTTTATGAAGTGGTACATCCAATATTTGAAAAGGAGCACTTGTTCCAACCCTCTCATTCTATAAAACAAGACTATTATGTCATGGATGTGAGGTTTCATATTTTCTTTGGTCAATAACTTGGGCAATTTGGACCCTCCTCTGTAGAATGAATCAGTCCACTTACGAGCAATGTTACTACGATTTTTGTCACTTCTTTCTCAAAACTGAGGAAGCGAATGGGTTGGGGTAAAGCTGGCAAAAGCCTCATCAGGCAGCTTGAAAACTGACATTATCATCTCTCTATTTATAGACAAGAGACTCTGACCTTCATTATTTAATACAGACTTAGACTTCATGTCATAGTGGTTTATGCACTGCTGAACTAGCTCAAGGCTTATTACGGCTGGGGGAAAGCGACGGCTTGAAACAACCCATTGGACATGAACTCTAAAGTACACTCTTTATCTATGGAATCCTTCAATTTTTCAACCATTCTTTCTACTTCAACCCCCAACAAATCAGTGTCTGTGATCACTGGGGCACGACATTCTAAATTTTTGATATTTCTGAAGAAATGCATGCTGGACTTCATTTTTCTTCCCCAAAACAAATAAAAGAACTGTAATCCTTTGAAATGACACTATCATGCAAAAAATAGGAAACAAAGGAGGCTTTTCAGTGGAGTACGACTAAAAGTATGGACATTAAAATTATGGCATGAAGTCTAGAGTAGAGTGAATCTAATTATGTGATGCCTGACAGTTGCTTCATTTTGTAAAACTATCTAAGTCATCATTACTTTTCATTTAATGCCACTGCTTTACTCATGCTAGGGTAAAGTCTGCATTAATTCATATTGCCAGCTCGGATTTCCCTGTGGTCACCATCTTCTCAAGGTTGACTGTACCATTATCCTGATGATTGCTTCACCGACATGCCATGTCATCCATCTCATTAGCTATCACATCATTCCTTGGGTTTGTTGTTATCTCCTTTGAACTTCTTTAAAATACTTCAAACTGAGGTTTGAAGGGGTTCAAAGTGGTTCACTATTGCATGGTGATGTAAGCACGGGTCCCACCTACAATTACCAATGTTAGACAAAAATATTTTGATTGAACCCCTTTGAAATACTTTGAATCGAGGTTTAAAGAGGTTCAAAGTGGTTCATTAAGGATCAATAACTACCATCACTTTTCCGAAAGGAGCCGACTATATTGAGGAAAGTTTGGAATGCTGCGATGGTTAACTCGAGGGCAAAGCTGACATTGAAAGACCTTTTGACCCGAGCTTTGAAAAATGAGGAAAATGGAAAATGATTAAATATATCAAAGGGTCAAGGATACTTTTAACATGGTGACTCAAATAGACCATAACACTGGCTCTGTCTAGGGGACTGCATGTTGCCAAATATGTAGAGAACTCTATATTACTAGTTTTACAAAACAAAAGGGGAGAAGGGAAAGAAGCGACACACGTGACTACACCTAATGAAAGTTGGAAAATCTAACTATTATGTACAAGGGAGACTCAAAACAACATTACAACTTGAACAATTTGAGGTCCTACCCATTATAAGTGAAGGGAAGATTAATACCATACAATTAGGAGAGATGAAAAGCATTAGAACCAATTGCTTCTGAAATAATGAATGAACCTTTCCATAAAGATTCAAACTTACCATGAGATCCCTTAGGTACCCTCCTTTTATCCCATAACAGAACTTCATCTCCTTCTATGAATTTACATGTACATGCTCTCATGCCAAAAATTTGCTTGAATTTTAGTTGATGCTCTGTAATGTGATCCACCAAGTCATTTCTCTCCTCCTCCAAATTATTTAGGTACATGATGCGCTTCTCCAGGGAACTTTGAAAAAACTAATCTTCAATCATAGATTGCAGCTTGGTTGTAGATAATTCTAGGGGTAAGGATACATGAGCTCCTACCCCATACACAAGCTCAAAAAGAGCCATGCCAATGGCTCTTTTGGGAGTATTCCTATCATCCTGTAAGGCTTTGTGCAACTTCTTATGCCAATCACAAGGATTTTCACCCAATAATTTCTTCATTATAGCTATAATGTTTTTATTGTTGGATTCTGCTTGGTCATTTCCCTATGGGAAATAGTCTGATGAGTGGGATAAGGATATTCCATGCTCATAATAAAAAGTCAAGATCTCTTCTGAAGAAAAATACGTAGCATTTTCTGCTACCACCTTGATTGGCATCCCAAACCTGCCAAAAATATGGTTCAACAGGAAATCACTGACAACTTGAGAATTTGCCTTTTTAGTAGGAACTGCTTCCACCCATTTGGTGAAGTAATCGGTGGTGGTTAAAATATACATGTGCCCTACATTGGATGGAGGATTTAGGGGTCCTAAAAAATCTATCCCCCATTGTCTAAAGGGTTCATCTACGACCACTGGCTTGAGGGGTAAAGCTGCAAGTTGCAGGCATCCCGCGGACAATTGACATTTTTCACAATTCTTGACATAGTGATACACATCCTTAAACATTCTCAGCTAGTAAAAATGATTCTGGAGAATCTTGAATGCTATGAAAATTGAAGAAAAGTGTCCTCCACATGCTTCATTATGGAAATCCCTTAGTAGCTCTTTCTGCTGTGCAACATCTACACATCTGAAGAAGACCCTGTCAACGCCTCTTTTATATAACATATCTTAGGAAATTACATACTTGGATGCCTTCAATTTTAGATTATGTCTTCTTGGGGGTTTAGGTGTTTAGAGCATTCACCATAGGTGAGGAAATATGTCACATCTAAAAACTAGGGATCAATCAAACTTACTAACAACGCCATGTGAACTTCATTTACTTCTTTTAATGGCTCTCCATTTTTTTCTATCAATTTATACAAACCCTGTCCTCTCACCAAATTTGTTGGCTTAATATTTAGGTCATATTCTTGGATTTTAGCTATCCACATTGCCTTATTATTCATCCCTATCTCCTTTTGAGTCAGGATGCTTTTTACTTCAGTTTTTGGGACATACACCATAGAATGAGAGTGAAAAATGTAGTACCTAAATTGCTTCACTGCTTTTACTATGACGAAGGCGTGTTTCTCAATTTGAGAATACTTGAGTTCATGTTTCTTCAACGGTGTGCTCATAAAAGAAATGGGTGCTTCCTAACCCTTTTCATCTTTCTTTTTTCTTACAGGGACTATATTAGCAATCTAGGTTGAATGGTGGATGGGGTAGATGATCCTGGCTTGCAACATCTTCTCCACATCTTTCAATATAGCATCAGATACTTTCAGATTGTAATTCCTCAACTTTTGATGAAAAGGTGTGGCACCTGGCTTCAAAGGGATGTGATGTCTAAACTAACTGCCTCTAAAGTTCTTAAGGTCTTTGTACCCCCTAGTGAAAACACCTCTATATTCTGTTAGTATCTTCTTAAGGTCATCCCTCTCCTGCTGAGAACATGTCTCACCTATTTAAATCCATTTAGGATCACCTTCATCACCTATATTGATTTTATCATACTCCTTTAGGTTATGAGAATGGGGTAACTTTTATTTAACTATATTATCATACCTTCTATGAAATAGATGCTCTAAAGAGGCTAACCCCTTTGGAATCTTATTTCCCTTTAGCTGAATGGTTCCATCATCTTCTATAGAACCTTTGCAGAACTCCTTTCACTCACTTCCAGAACCTTCAAAATAGACATTAGCAAAATTCTTGACACACCTCAAGAAATCCTTGAGTTGAGAATCGTTATCAAAAATTTGCCAATGCTCTACATTATTTGGCACTTTCGGCCTATAGATCATTTATATTCAATAACTCTGCATTTTGAAGTCTGGATGTGGTAACAACAATGAGGCTGAAACTGCCAAGGAATCCACTTTAGTGTTCAGACTTTGGGGTATGAACTCTATGGAAAAGGCATCAAAAGACTCAAGTTCATCCCACACTAAGGTTCTATAGTGCCTTAATTTTTCATTCTTGACAAAGAACTGATCCCTTACCTGCTTAACAATCAGTTTGGCATCACCCTTTGCAATCAATTTTTTAACCCCTACGAGCTTTGATTCTTCCAATATTAGTAGCAATGCTTCATACATAGCTTTATTATTGGTATTCCTAAAATCCAATTTAAAAGCTAAAGGAATACATTCTCCAAGAGGAGGAAAAAGCACTACCCCTGCTCCTGACCCTGAGTTCGAACAATTACCGTCAAATTCCATTTTCCATAAGTCCTCTTCTTCTGAAACCTCAGAAATAGGATCGATTTTACTTTTAGAGAGAACCACATAATTTTTGAAATGACATTCTTCATAGAGGATCTCAGCTTTGGGATTGTTTGAAGGAACTACCATACACTTATTTTTGGGTTCTGGCTCGAGTTTTATTTTCTTCTTTCCCACTAGGATAACTGCCTTGGACCAATCCATCTTTATATCACCTCCCATGTCTTTGCAGAAGGTTCTGCTAAGAAACATACCATAGCTGGTTGGAATATCTGTGACTAGGATTGTCAGTTTCAAACGCTTGTCTAGGCATGCAACAAGGACATCTTGTATATCTTTGACTTGACCCATCAACAACACCTACTTTCCATCCATAGAATAAAACTATCTGAATGTCTTGGTTAGGGTGAGACCGAGGGCTTTAGCAACTGGGGAAGGCATTATATTATCAGATGCACTGGAATCAATGTTACAATTGCTAAGTTTTTTCTTGTTCAACAACAAAGAGATGTAGAAAGTATTAGGCTTCTTCTCCTCTATTTTATTTTCTATAGAATTGACATAAGGGGAATCCTCGGGTGTTTGTGGGGTATCTTCTGGCACAAAAATGGGAGGCTCTTCAACTGTGGTTGTTTCTCCTATAAGGGGTTTATTAGATTGGGAATTTGAGCTTGATTCCCCTTTCACATATCTAACCAATTTTTCAAGCTCCTTTGGGTTTATCCTTAAGTATTCGGCTGGGGAGATGGAAATAGAGGCTATTTCGCAAAATTTGACAAAATTGAAAGCAGGAGGGGAAGGAGTTGCATTACCTCTTTGTAGGATTTTTATTCCCAAGCTTTTTGGATTTGAGGAGGCATCACAACTTCCAGGTTATTTCCCCTTTAGAGAAGCACCAGATGTACCCACGCCAGAAGTGAACTTTTGATTCCTTTGATTTCTTGTGAGGAACACGCACGATGGGTCTTGCAGAGTCGCTAGGATATTTCTGCCCCTTTCAGAGTTGGACTCATACTCTAGATAAAAAGAACCTGAATTTCTAATGTCAGAAGGAGTCTTTTCTTCTTGATATTATTCTACCCAAATGGTGTGTTTAGTTTTATTTATCTAAAGACACCTCAGCCAATTAGGGCATGTTTCACCATCGTGATCCATTGTCAAGTGAAACAAACACATGGTCTCTTTAGGCAGGGGTTCAATCTGTAACCTAGGCCGTGAACCTGTCAGGAGAGGAGTCTTCTTGTGAGATTGGATAAATTTCTTGTGGTCGTTATCTTTGTAAGGAGATTGATACAGTGAACTGGCCATGTTCTGCTGTCTCTTAAGCATTGCCATGTCATTCATCAATCTCTGCATCAGAGGATGTGTTGGAGTAGATGAGGAGGCACCTAAGGATTGAACTTCCCTATTCCATTTTCCTGCTGTGATGAATGTGTATTCAAGATGAATAGCTTGTCTTTGTGCAACATTCAAATCAACTACTTCATCCTTTAATAGATGAAAGCTTATATCAGGTGGTACTGCATTGAGAAAGATTATCTTCTTATTTTCATTGCTGGGTTCAAAATTTGTGGGGATTCTGTTGAACTTAGCCATGAATTCCCGCATAGGTTCATGTATCTCCTTTTTTAGTTGGCTCAATTGAAGCAATAGTGAGATTTTATTATTAGGGGTTTTGAACCTTGCCTCAAAAGCATCCTTCATATCATCCCAGCTGGTAATTGATCCATGAGGCAAGTGATTGAACCAATCATTTGTAGCATTTATCAGGGTTCTCACGAAAATCCTAACCGCAATCTCCTGAGTGGGGACATTGAGAATGCCACATGCTACGTGGAAAGCACTAAGATGATCCTCTATAGATGTCTTGCCATCTCCATTGAACTTGGGTAAGACTTGGTTAACGCCCTTTTATAGAGCGGCATGAGGATTGGTCCCTAGGTTGAAAGGGCCTATGTTTTGACTCCACTGATGGTTGGCATCCATGGGTGGGTATTAAAAGTTTAAAGGTTGAGTATTGAAAACTGAGGGTACTACAACACCTGGAGGAATTACAACTTGAAAAATTGGTGATATAGTGAGACTAGCAGGGGGTGAGGAAAGTCTACTACAGGTTTGGGTTTTCTTTTTCTTGGGAGTATTACAATCATAGGAAAAACTCAGATTTTTCAAAGCTTCAAAATCTTCATCAATCAGCCCTTTTCTCTGGTCACCTCTAGTGTATCTTTTATCAGCTAGCTTTGATATCTAAACCAACTCCCAATTTCTTGTGGAGGTGTGAGGGAGTCTATCCACTACAACTACCTATTGAACCTCAGGTATGCCCCTCAGGTGTTCAACAATTTCTTCTTCTCTTTCTAACACTTGGAGGGTTTGTTGAAACTACTGATTACTCCATCTATATCTCCACACTACTGTAGCTAGATCTGATATTATATCTTCTAGTGTGTTTTTAAATCCTAGATTGGCCTGAAGCACGGGGAAAACATCATTGTGTGGTAACACCATTTTGATACATTATAATAATTAAGGGCCTAGTGTTCATCACAAGACTCCCCAGTAGAGTCGCCAAAAATTTATTGGTGAACAGATTTGTCTCCACTTCAAATAAACTCTATATAGACCCTATACCTCTCTGAAGACAAATAATTCTACAACAGTTGGGTAAGCATGAGATATATTTCTTCCCTCTGAATTTTGTGAGGTATAGCTCCCTCTAAAAAATGCTCAATGAATTTCCAAAATAAACACAAACAAATGTACTTTTGACCAAAAAGTACACAAGGATCTCTCAAATACTCCTAGGTATTGAGGTGTTTTCTAGAAATTATGAATATAGAATTTAAGGTTAAAGGAAAGCACAATTCCTTCAACTATTTGAAATTATCTCCCTATAAGACTAAAAACAAGAATTATCTAGAAAGATTTTCAATCACTATGCATTAACTAACAACACAGAGCAAGAGATATACCAATTCACAAAGTAATTAATAAATCATAAGTTCAAATTCACATATGTAAACTAAGCCTTGTATTAAAGTAATTATACTTGTACAGAGAAAAGTCTAAGACAAGTGCAGATCACTATATTTTCCCATTTAATTCCTTTCAAAATAGAAAATCCAAAATAGTACTGGAAAAGATTCTAAACTAAGTCTAATTCTAAAAATTCTAACCCTTCAAACATTCTATGCTCCAACATATATAGTTTTGCAATCCGGGAGGCCTCCCTGAAAACTCACCCTCTTGGATCAACAGAAAAGTGAAACGGTTACAAACCATTAACTAAATAAAGCAACAGTTTAAGGACAGTTGTCCCTTAATCAAAATAACTTAAAACAAAAGATCATTGCACATTTCTAGCTACTTGTCCTTGGATGTGGCATAGCGAACTAGCTTCCAACTCTCGAATGTGCTCAAAATCTCCTGAGTTGGATGAGAATGTAAACCCTTCAAACCAATCATCTTCACTCGACATGTGTTCTTTTCCCACTTGAGCTCCTGAATTTTCTCCAACTGCCTGGGTAGCTGCCCTTTGTTTAGGTACAACATGGATTCTACATTCACTATCTTGGTGAATTCTTGAACTGTTGGTTACTCATTTTCCTTGATATAATTCATAGTATCCTCAAAGATTTTGATCATGGCATATGTGTTCATGTTTCCTTCTTCAAACTGGAGGATACTCGATGGGTTCACCACCTTGATGTCCTTCAACGCATTAGTGTGCATTTCCCTGATTTCTTTCTCCATGGCGCGCATGCTTGAGACCGCAGTTTTAAATAAAGAACCCTTCCAGCTCAAGTTCTGTTTCAATATAAACAACATACAAGGATCCACCATCTTCATCGAATTTTTTGATAGGAATTTCACCACCCCATACTCTTCTATCTCATGAACCTGGGATACGATGGCTGTGCATTTTTCTTCATCCGACTCCCAACCTCAAATTAAGGTATGAATTTCTCCAATCAACGCCTCTCCTTCTACATAAGTGGAAATGAACTCCCGTATAAAAATTTTCCCTTCTACCATGAAATCGTTGACCCACTTCTTCATCACTTCTATTAGGGCTCTGCCTTGCTGCATTTTCTTTAGCAATTGTTCACTGTCCATTGAGTTGGGATCAAAGTCCTGCGGAGACTGAGCCAGAGGCAGTGCCGCAAAATCACTGAGTGAAATGATAAATTTAGCCATTGTGATCATGAGCTGTTTAAGCTCTTATTTTTCTTTTCCATCCTTTTGAGATTGGCTTATCTTGTTGAACCTTAGGTTTATCAGTAGATACCTCTTTATTTTTCTTATGGTGTTTAGGTGAGAAGGAGATGTCTTCATCATTGATGTCAATATCAATAAAGCTAGAATTTGGAGAGGACATATGTTCATGACTCTGAGATTTGGTTCTCGACATTGTTCGAGGTGCGATAGGATGTCCACTTGATGTTTCTTTCTTTTTAGATGAAGGAATATTACCTACATCAGTAATCAAGAGGGATGTGTTAGAGGGATTAGGTAATACTTCAATTGGGACGGGGTTTGCAGTAGTATTTTTAGGGGATGTAATTTCTATCCTACCTTGCCTTTTCTTCTTCAACCAAACATCTGTGAGTGCTAAAATGGACCTAGCCCTCAATTTTATGTTCTCATCTTATCCTCTTGTCCAGCCTATCTTTGGAAAATCCTCTGTGTTTGAACCAACATAACTAGGTTCGACAATTTTTGAATTATCTTCATCTAGGCCATTTATGTTGAAATTCAACTGCAAGGTTTTGATCTATGAAACCAACAACCTGGAATGATCCATCTCTTTAACTGCCTCTTCATCTCTAATGTCTTCCGATAAATCTTCAATATGCGGGTTGAGTTTTGGCTGGCTATTCAAACTGAGGACTTGCCTTGCGAAACCTTTATTATAGAACCCTCTCCTTGGTTCATAAAATTGCATGTGGAAATTCACCAAGTTACTGCCTATTATTGAGGCGTCGATCATGTTATTGCATATCATGGATCCAAGTCTAATTGGGAACATAAAATTACATGTTTCCTCTGGAAGATTTTTTTTATCACCATGAACATCTACCTGCAAACCTCTGCTATGATAAAGCAATCAAAGGGAAACCTTGGCAATTTAAGGGGCTCTTCATTAAAACCTCACACTCTAACATATGTAAACCACAGAAATTGAATATAGAAACTACCATAATTTTGAACTAGTTTCTGCGCCTCTGAAGAAATTCTCTGCCTTGGGGTTCTAGCTAGTTGGTAACATAATTTTCCAAGGAAAAATGTCACGAACCCATCTGTAATCCTCTAGGAACCTGTCTCTCATCAACAAAGGGCAATATTCAAAGATATTTATTGCTTGACTCCAAGGTTCATGGGGAATTCCTAAAATATCTTGAGTACATGCAAGACAAAAAATTAAGTATGAGGACATGTAGAATTATTTATTCATTACAAGTGCTTGCTTGAGTTGGTCTCTTAATGAACCCACAATTATCTCAGCCCAGTTTAGACTCTACTTCCCCTCCAAAACAATCTCTATGAAGTGGTACATCTAATATTTGAAAAGGAGCACTTATTCTGAACCTCTCACATTGTGTAACAAGACTATTATGTCATGGTTGTGAGGCTTCATATGGACTTTGGTCAATAACTTTGGAAATCTAGACCCTCCTCTGTAGAATGACTCAATCCACTTACCAGCAATTTTACTACAATTTTTTTCACTTCTTTCTCAAAACGGAGAAAGTGAATGGGTTGGGGTAAAGTTAGAAAAAACCTCATCAAGAAGCCTTAAAACTAACATTATCATCTCTCTAGTTATAGAAAAGAGACTCTAATCTTCATTATTTAACACACACTTAGACTTGACGTCATAGTGGTTTATGCACTGCTAAACTAGATCAGGGCTTATCACAGATGGGGGAAAAGTGGTGGCTTGAAACAACCCATTGGAAATGAACTCTAAAGTACACTCTTTCTCTATGAAATCCTTCAAATTTTCAACCATTCTTTCTACTTTAACCCCCAACAAATTGGTGTGTGTGATCACTGGGGCGCGCCATTCTAAATTTGCGGTATTTCTGAAGAAATGCATGCTGGACTTCATTTTTCTTCCCCCAAAAAAATAAAATAACAACAATCCTTTGAAATCACACTATCATGCAGAAAATAGGAAACAAAAGGAGGCTTTTCAACATTTACCTAAGTTTTGTCAACTTAGGGAAAAAACCTCTATCTTCTGCAACCGAGACTCCACAATTTTGCTTTGAAAAGAAATAATCAAAATGACATACTTTAAAGAATTTTCATACTGTAGAGTATGACTAAAAAGATGGACATTACTTACAACATGAAGTCTAGAGTAGATTGAATCTGATGATGTGATTCCTGGTTGTTGCTTCGCTTTGTAAAACTTCCTAAGTCATCATTACTTTCCATTAATTCCACTACTTTACTCATATTGGGGTAAAGTCTCCATTAATTCATATTGCCAGCTTGGATTTTCCCCGTGGTCACCATCTTCTCAAGGTTAACCATACCATTATCCCAATGATTGCTTCACTGACATGATACATCATCCGGTTCATTAGCTATCACATTAATCCTTGGGTTTTCTGTTATCTCCTTTGAACTTCTTTGAACTATTTCAAATTAAGGTTCGAAGGAGTTCAAAGTGGTTCACTGCTGCTTGGTGATGTATGTGCAGGTCCGTCTTGCAATTACCAATGTTAGACAAAAATATTTTGATTGAACCCCTTTGAACTACTTTGAATCAAGGTTCAAAGTGGTTCATTAAGGGTCAAGAACTACCAACACTTGGTCGAAAGGAGATGACTATATTGAGGCAAGTTTGGAATGCTGCGACGATTAACTCAAGGGAAAAGATGACATTGAAAGACCTTTTGACGTGAGCTTTGAAAAAAGAGGAAAATGGACAATGATTAAATATATCAAAAGGTCAAGGACACTTTTAATATGGTGACTCAAATAGACCCTAACATTCCTCTTTTTGGATCCTAGGGAAATCAAAGCTCATTTTTTTTAAAGGCTCCAAAATATGCATTAAAAGCACCATGCATTCCTAGGAGTGCCAGTTTTTCCTCTTGAATTTTGGAGAAAAATACATTAAAATACAACTTTATTAATAAGTTTTAACTTAGAAAATCAAACTCCCCAATTTAGTAATATTTTATAGAGTTGTGGGAGATAAAATATTTGAAAAAAAACCTTTCCTCAAAACCAAAAATCACAAAAAAAAAAAAATACACAAGGCATTTATTTTTGGTTGTGCATGATTGATCATGCATTGGGATGCTCCTACATCACAAACTATGGAAGCCCTATAAGCAATCTATTGCACACACTCACAAAAGTTAGAGGACAACGTGACTATAGAAGGGAGAGCTATATCAACCACATTAAACAAAAATATGGCAAATAGTAGACACTTCCTTAATTTGGTCATTAGGTCAATAGCTAGTGAATTATTAATATTCGACAATATATCATCCTCCAAATATACTAATTACAAGAAAACAAAATGCAAATAGTCGTGAGGTTGCAGGTTGGTCATGGTCATTGGTTATTGATTCTAAGGTATTATAATTAAATATAATTTAATGAAAAATATTTTTTTAGTCATTTGAATTCTTTTCTTTGTATAAATAATGTTGAAAACCCTTCAATCAATTCATTTTTTTATTTGATTGGTAATAGAGAGTCATATTTAAGACTGTCAAACACTCTAGTCATTCAAACCCATGAGAAAAATGGGCAACATTCCAATCATTCAAACACGTAGGAACAATGGGCCCAACGTAGGCACAAACTTGTAAGCACAACGACCCATCGAGGATCTATGGTGACAGTCTCACCAATGAAGACTGTCACCACAGATCCTTGATGGGTCCAACCAAGTATTTGGAAATCATTTGGAGCAAGGTTCCAATCCCTCTACATGGCATCCAAATGGTATGGCTAGGGCTATGGCGTGGAAACATGCTATAGTCCGTGTGGGAACAAATAATAGCAAAAACAATGGTAAAGCTTGGATTTATGGGTTGAAAGAATCTAGATAAAGGCCAAATGATAATACCAAGCATCCTTGGAACCATGAAACTTAAACCTTTCAATATCTTTGGTCACTCTAACATGAAAGGGTTGAAGGTAATATGATGGGATCAAAATATACCTTTTTGATGCATAGTTTATACTATAAAAACTTGTCATATTTTGCTAATTAATTAATGTGGTGATGATCTATATACTTAGATGTACCTTAATTTGTTGAAATGTTAGGTTAATTATGGACTTATGATTATAATTTATATACCATGATGAATACATAAATTTTTGGTTCGAATATGTGAAAATGAATGAATATCTTTTGTGATTAACTCTTTTGGATCTTATGACATTTAATGGAAAGTTATCTTAGAATTTGAATCCTTTTTTCAATAATCGAGTTTTTTCTCCATTGTATTAATGATTCTCTATTCAAGGATTTGGAACTCAGTGAAGAGTTGACCGTGTGAATCCATTACATAACTGGAGTTCTTTTAAGTTCCAACTTTCAAGAAAATGAATTTTTGTCAAAATTTTGTTGACACATGGTGGCTCCTAAAGTCCACTTGTAATTAATTTCCATGTTGTTCAAACGAAACATTAAGTTCGATTAAATTTTTAAAATGTTTCCTAATTATTGGGAAATGCCTTAGGTTTGAATTCAAATAAAGGATAAGCCTATTTATCCCAACAACTAGTTAGAGTAGAAGTTAGTCAATATGCAACCATTGTAGAAGTTATTGTATTTTTTCAAGTTGTAACCAGACTCTATTTTGCTTCCTTATGGGGGCCCATTTATGCAAATAGAAAGTTGATCAAAATATTTTGTTAAGATCCCACCTTAGGAAGAGCAGAGCCTACTTGACTGAAGGAAGGTGATCTTGTACATTTTCTTTTAAGTACTTCAATTTCTATGTTCATGCAAATTCATCTTTTGAATTATTCAATCTAAAATTTGTATGTGGATTTGTTGTTTACCTAGTTAATCTTACTATTTTATGCACTATTGATCAAAATCAGTTTCAATTCAAGTTCAAAGTATCAATGCAGTCTAGGTGAGTTTGTTTTGTTAGAATGAGGAAGAATATTGGTTGTCAACATATTGAACATAAATTGCTGAGTGGAATGTGGAATTTAGTTTTAATTTCTTGCAAGAGTAATTAGATTCATTTCAAAAGTTACAGTATAGATGAATTAGCTATAATTAGAATAGTTTTATTCTTTAAGTTCAAAACTTTAATTCTACTAAATATTTAGTTATTTTAATTTTAAGTTAGAATTCCACAAGAAAACATAGTCAACTATGTTCAATTTTTTTCACAATTTGGTATTTTTGAATCAGTAGATGTCTTAATATTTAATCAGTAGTCCTTTTTGAAGTTTCAGGTTAAGAATTAGAAGTACGAAACCCTCTTAGTTGTTCTAAGTAGATATAGGAAGAAATCCCAGAAGCCCCCAGTGGAGATGATGACATATTTTTCCATTAGTATGCATAGGAAAATAGTTTTGAACCATCGGTAACACCAACACCGAAAGACAGGTTTAGTGCAACCTGATAGACAACTTCACAAAGGGAACCGGAAAAAAAAGTTTACAGTATAACCTGACAGAGCATATTACAATGTAAACCAACGACACAGTGTACAAGTGCAACCCAAAAATGTTGAAGTGGAACCCGATAGTGTAAACCTACAAGAGGAACCCAATAGATAAGACACAGAGTAACCTGATAGATAGTTCATAGAGGAACTTGACGGGAAGAATACAGAGAAACCCGAGCACCAGTCTACCGAGAGACAATTATAATCTTGAGAAATATGGATCTGACTTACACATCAAATAAAACAATTATGTTTTATATTTAGCTTTTTGATTTTCTTTAAATCCATTTCTTGAGGGACAAGCAATGTAATTGTAATTGTTTTAATCAGTCTAACTGATTGAAAACATGCAAACTAGGAGATCAAGGTCAAGTTGTAAACCTTTGATCATAGAGTTATCAGTGTTATGTGTGAACCTCATTTAGGTCAAATTCAATGTATAAATAGATCTGCCATCAATCAGAACAAAGGGATGTGATGATGATTGTAGCCGAGGAGCACATCCATGGATCAGACTAAGAGTTTTATGTAGAAGAACAACAAAAGATGAAAACGGTTATCAAGAACCAGATTCAAGGCTACCAAGCAAAACAGAGGTATTGATCGATCATTATAGGTGATAATTATACATGTGAACTTTAATGGATCTGTAATAAGCAATTCTAGATTGCATATACTTAGGTCAATGAATATTTTTGAATACATTCTAACAAGTGTAGCAAATAGAAGAAATCCTTTGAGAAGGTCGATTTAACAATCCTTTTGTAAATCTCTTAACCGAGTGCACACTAAACAATGTTTCTAAAGCTCTTAACAAAGTAGACCTTAACCAGTCTCTACATGTTACTCCTAACAGTGTAAGATTATCAGAAGTGATCAAACTTGTAAGCCTTAACCGACCCCTTCTATTCTATAGATAGTGAAGTTTTGTGGGTTTCATCCCCACTGCATTTTTTTACCTTCTAACAGGGGTTTTCTACATTACCAAATCTTGTGTCATGTGTCAATACATTTCATGAATGTTTCTATGAATGTTTACATGCTAATTGAGTTTATAAATTGATATTACATGCAAAAAGATAGAATAACACATATGGTTGGTAATACAAGCAATTGGTTACTAAAAGGATTAATGTTAAGTGATAAATTTTTTAAGGGTACTGATTCACCCTCCCCTCTCAATACACACCATTCCATTATTTCTAATAGGAGCATGATCTACAAGCCATTCACTATTTTAAAGTGCAAAACCCCAAACTAGTATCATTCCTTATCACAGACAACCTTTTGAAATACCCGGTTTAACTATTGATATATTGAATTAAATGATGCAAGTTGTTATAGAAATGACCTTTCCCATCATTTTTGGCATCATTGTCAAGGATTAAAATATATGGTTGCTAAAATTTGAAAACTTAAGTGTTGATAAGGACTATGGTTTGAATAATTGATGAGACAAGCCAAAGATATATTTGGTAGATTTCTTCTAGGAGTATTTGCCTACCATTTGGATAATCAGGGCTCTGATACATCTGAAGAATGACAAAAAAATATCAAAGAAGAAGAAATAGAACAATAACAACTAGTTGTGCAAGAAGAACCTTTGCAGCAAGGAAACATGGGGGATAGAAATGCTAATAGAGACCCTCCTGATAGGAAATTTTGGTATCCTATTAATCTCAATAGAAGAAATGATTAGCCTCCTATAAAAACATCTCACCTTCTGTTTTACCAACCTTCAGGGGAAAGACATCTTAAGATCCTGATCAATTCAATTTTGAATTTAAGGTTTTGTGTCAAACATATGATATACAAGTGATACTCAAAAGTTAAAATCATTCCCTTCTACTTTAAAGGAATTATCTTTGAGATGGTTTATCAGATTGGGATAAACATCAATTTCAACTTGGGCTGAAATGGAAAAAAAAATTCTTGATAAATACCAAGACTATTACCGAGTAAGGGACAAGAAAGAAGATTTGTTTAGAATGAGGCAAATCAAAGATGAAAACCTTGAAGATTATGCTGATATATTTCTGTTTTTTCATAGAAGATGTGCTAATGGATTGGATGCAAAGATTAGTAAGACAATTTTCTGAAAGGTAAAGAACAATTAGACCAATCAAAATTGACTTATTGCCTTCTAGTAGGTAGAAGTTTAGGTTTTCTCTCAGGTCATTGCTAACCCAGTGACTAGACCCATTCTAAATGAAGGATTTAAAATAATTAATCTAGAATGATATGCAAGTATAAATCTAGAATGTGAGTGTGATTAATCCAAGATTAGCTAAGATGTGTTTTATCAACCCAAATTGAAATGTGATCTATATTGTGAAATTAAAATGCTTTGAAATTAAAATAAACAATCTAACAATTCTTAAATAATAAATGCTCAAATGCTAAGATAAACACAATTCTGCATAATAAGAATACCCAAAAGTTTAGATCCTTTGTCAAGAAATGAAGCCATCTTTTATAGAAAATCTCTCTCTCTCTCTCTCTCTCTCTCTCTCTCTCTCTCTCTCTCTCTCTCTCTCTCTCTCTCTCTCTCAAATCAAGATTGAAAACTGAAGAAAAAATAAGATTTGATACGAAGGTGAACAATCCACGTGCACAAAAGATGATTGGTTGAGAGAGTCAGTTGACTAAACTGACTGGTTAGTCATTTAGGAAACTTCTAAAATCAGTTTTCAGTTAACTAAAATGTTTCCAAAATGAGAAATAGAAAAGAATTAGTTAACTAAACAAAACAAATTTGTTTCTAATGTGATGTTAAGTCAACTTGAAATGATGACATAATATGTGCTTTTAAATATTTAAATCATTTAAATGCATTTTACTCAACTTTATTAATTTAATTCCTTTTTGAATTTGATTGACCATTGAGCAATTTATTTAATCAATATATTAAAATATCAATTAAATAAATAACCTAAGATTTATTTGCTAATGTTTTATGATTTTAGGAATTAATTAATTAATCAAGTGCAATGATAGATTGAGACCTAGGGTTTAGGTCAGATCAGACTAAAGATGTTGAAATGCCTTTAGGGTTAGAACTTAGGATGATCAAGATTAGGGTTTTCTTAATAGGAGACTAAGATTGGGGGTCTAGGGTTTAGTTGACCATTTTTTAATCATTACATTTGCCCCTTTTTGAATTGATGTACGATCAACACGTTGATTCAAAGACCTATTAGCAATGGGATGATGAATAGTTAGATTTGAAGTGATGAAACCATTCTTTCAAAGAAGATCAAGTCTGAGCTTGATTGGATGAAGATCGATCAAAAGATATAAAACAAAATGCTTAGTTTGATTTGAAGTGATGAAACTGAACATCTATCAAGAACTCTTTGAACCTTTGGATTGGTTTGAATAGATAACTAGCTTGATTTGGAGCGATGAAAATAATTACTGTTAAGAGATTTTGATTAGAAAAAATTGATTTGATTTGAAGCAATGAAGCCAATTTGATCAATGTGTCTTGTTTCAGTCGAGGATGTCCTGTTTAAGACCGATCTGTCTGGTTTTGAGTGTATCCATTACTGTATAAGATAATTGATTGGGATGTTGTTGATTAAATATAATCTCAACTTGATTTGATGTGATGAAGTTGAGATGCCCCTAGCGATGGGGTCTTGTTTGATGATGTGATCACTAAATTTGTTGATGTCCTTATCCTGCCCCCTCATGAGAGAAATTGAAAGATGGCTAGGTGGCTCAGTGATCAGAAGAAAATCAATTGATGAAACTAATTTCATAAAAAAATGTTGGCAAAATGGTTAGTGCTCCCCTCGGGATTCATGACAAGGGACTAACCACTTCCTATGGATTCTATAAGTCTAGTGGTTGTATCGAGCATTAACAGGTTGATCTTTTGGTGCAACGACAACCACAATTATAACAAGTATCAGAGCTTGGTCACATGTTCGAATCCCCTCAGGTAACGCTAGGGGGAGATTGTTGGCAAAATGGTCAGCGCTCCCATCAGGATTCATGAAAAGGGACTAACCACCTCCTATGGATTCTATAAGTCTAGTGGTTGTATCGGGCATTAACAGGTAGATCTTTTGGTGCAACGACAACCATACTTATAACATAAACTGATCTAATTTAGAAGGGGTTGCAAGCATTTTAGGACCCTTTATGCACTTGTTTTGAGGTCATGTTGACCAAGTTTGATGAAAAATTTGGTAGGGTTGACCAAGTTTGACCAAAATTATGACACAAGAATGGGTTGAGAGATTTCTATCGGTGTAGAGTCTAGAAGACTGATTTTCAGAAGTGGTCACCTGTGATTGACTAAAAAATTCAACTGTCAAAGTTGACAAGTAAAATGATCTTAGATTTTGATTTTGATCCTGAAAATGGACTCAGGACGGTTGAAGTAGCCAGGGGTGTAATTTTCACGTCCATCAAAGCAAGTTGAAAATTAATTCAAAAACCTATATAAAGACCAAAAGGGTCATTTTCAATTCATTTCAACATTTTCAATATTCAAACCTTCCTATGAGAAAAATGGTGGTCCTACTTAATACACATCGATTCAAGCATTAGAGGTTACACAATCGGCCCTAGAACTACCTAGCAGTGGTAAGTGCACAAAAAACTATCCTTTGGATTCCTGCATTGTGAATTTTCATCAATTTTTGCATTGTTTTTCACATTTTTTAATTGTCAATCTATGGATTCTTGTACGATTCCTCCCCTGAACTCGTACAATTAGTTGCTACCAAATCCTGACTCATCAAGCCATTAGAATACATGTACACCCCATGCCTATAAATCATACGAGCTTATTCAAAGAAGCCCACTTATTCGTATAAGAAATAATGTATAATCGTATCATACTGATTACTCATATAGGAATTTGTGCCTCAAGCACTAGCGTGGTGGTTACTATGCCTAGACCGGTCTCTCCCTCCTCTTTCTCCCAATATGTTTGGGTCCAGTGATCTATTGCGAGGGGAGTCTAACTTGTATTTGGTCCTTAGTTGTTCCTCGAAAAGAGGGTTTTTCTCAAACAACATATATTTTCTTTCTTCTTTGCACAAGGGTCTAAGAGAAATTCTAGTTTGTATAGGCATGAATCAACTGATTCACCTAACAAGTGCTAAAATAATACCATTGTGTCAACTAAGTCCAAGACCAAATAATGATGAAAAAAAGATACATCCAACTGAGAAGGAGAAGCATGAGCTTGAGTCAAGGTTAACGAACCCGCACTCACAACTCAGTATAAGGACATTATAGATAAAAGACAATTGAATAGTGGTGGACTGATCTATGGACTAGTACAACAACTTTAGGAATTGTGGCAACAAAATTTAGACTAAGAACGAATCTCAACCAAGGACAAAAATTGAATAAGCTTATTATTTTTGGACAAAAATCTGAGACACAGTACAAAACCTAGACAAAGGTCTAGAATACGATAAAAACCAAGTCAAAGGTTGAATTTGAACAAAATTTCTTAAAACTAATATGAGTAAGTGCATACTTGTACAAGCATTCCCACTAGGTAGTATGACAAACTAGGTTACTCGTACGAAGTTGCATATGACAAATCAGAAAATATTAATTTTTACAAGAAATGCACAAAGTCGTACAAGCACTCTCACCGACCTGTATGAGTAAAGGGAAATAGAATCCTAACTCATACGAGTCAGGATACTGGGTTGTACAAGTTTTATGTTTTCAGTGTCTGTCTTGCAACTTTTTTTTTTAGTTTTTTGATGTTGATATTGATGTTTTAGTTTGCAAACACGTCAAACACAGTATGAAGTAAGATAAAAAAATCACAACAGGCAATCACTAAACCTATAAGGCTAGCTAGGACAATACTTGTTTCAATCCCCTTACACACCACATTTATTTCAGAGAGATAGAACCTTTTCAACACTGGCTCCCCTCCATGACACACACTTCTTGGGCCTACCAAGGTTTGAATTTCTCAAGATCCGAGGATCCTGATAAATTTATTTTCTTAAAATAAGGGGTACATGAGGGGTTTCTTAGGCATGCACATCTCATAATTCCTATATCAACAAGTAGAAGGTTTTTGGATACTACTATATTGGTTTATAGTAAGGATCTTCATTTGAATGTATCCTCTGTGTCTGCGCAAGCGCAATTGAGGGTGCTAACCCCACAGAGCACCTTAGCACAAGCAATCACGATAACATGATTGAGAATCGAAGGCCCTACTTTTTTTTAGATGAGAGCTGAGTATAAGCTCACATTTCATCCATGTTTTGAGACTTTGGTCTCAAGGAAGCAATTTTTTTTTATAGTGAGTCAAAGTAATTTGGCGTTAGCCTGTATTCACTTGGGCCATTCTCATAGGGTGATTACTTTTTCCCACTGTGACAGGCCCTCTACAAGGTAATCATGCAAATAGAAAATGACAACAATGTCTCTAGATTTCTGATCATCCCTAGAAGGGAAAGAGAATAATCTCCTAACATTATTTTCATTCCTAAAATGCAAAACAAATGTTCATTTTAGAAATTCTAGCATGCGAGGTTCTTAATTTATCAAAATAACAAATAGATTGTTAGATTAATCTACGATCAGGCAACCTGCAAAACACCTCATTAGTAGTTTGATGCATATTTCTTTATCAACAACCTGCAAACAAGTGTTTTGAATGAAGCTCTTTGGAAAGCAACCTGCAAACCACTGTCAAGCTACATAAAATAGGAAAATAGAATACAACAACTGGTCAAAATGTCAGAAAACTTAAAATGTTTTAAAAAAATAAAAAATCAGAGTGATAGATTCGTACAAGTATGTACTAACTCAAATATGAGAATCTACTAGTTCCCATATGAGTATTCATCCTAACTCATACTACAAGTATGGAATCTTGTACGAGTCTATAGAAAAATAGAGTACAAAACAAAAATCCAAAACTCTAAAAAAGTGCAAAATTGTGAAGACATAAATTTAGTTTCTTCCCCACGGTGGGCGCTAGAAATGTGCTTGTGAAATTGTGCTCTTAGATAACTGTGACACACACTTTAATAAGTCCTTATGAAGCTAATCTAATGAAAGCAATAAATCAAGTAAAGAACAATAAGATCAGTCGAAATTGAATTATTGCTTTCTAGTAGGCAGGAGTTTAGGTTTTCTCTCACGTCATTGCAAACCCAGTGACTAGACCTATTCTAAATGAAGGATTTAAAATGATTAATCTAGAATGATATGCAAGTATAGTTCTATAATGCGAGTATGATTAATCCAAAATTAGCTAAGATGTGTTTTATCAACCCAAATTGAAATGTGATCTAGATTGTGAAATGAAAATGCTTTGAAATTAAAATAAAAAATCTAATAATGCTTAAATGATAAATGCTCAAATTCTAAGATAAACATAATTCTACATAATTATGATACTCAAAAGTCTGGATCCTCTATGAAGAAATGAAGCCATCTTTTATAGAAAATCTCTCTCGAATCGACGATCAAGACTGAAAGCTAAAGAACAGACAAGATTCCTTAAGAAGAAGCACAATCCATGTGCATGGAAGATGATTGGTTGAGCGAGTCAGTTGACTAAATTGACTGATCAGTCATTTAGGAAACTTCTAAAATCAGTTTTTGTTTAACTGAACTGTTTCCAAAATGAGAAATAGAAAAGAATTAGTTAACTGAACAAAACAAATTTGTTTCTAATTTGATGTTAAGTCAATTTGAAATGATGACATAATATGCACTTTTAAATATTTAAATAATTTTAAATGCATTTTTACTCAACTCTATTAATTTAATTCATTTTTGAATTTGATTGACCATTTAACAATTTATTTAATCAATATATTAGAATATAAGTTAAATAAATAACCTACTATTTATTTGCCAATGTTTTATGATTTTAGGAATTAATAAATTAAACAAGTGCGATGATAGATTGGGACCTAGGGTTTAGGATAGATCAAACTGAATATGTTGGAATTGTTGGCAAGTTGACTTCCTGAGGAAGCATGGCTTATTTTGTGTTGTCAATCATGGCAACAAAGTCATACTAAGTTTCTGTCAAAGATAACTTAGAAGATAAAATGACTAAGTACAGAATACAGAGCAGATAGATAGATACAGAGATCAGCACATTAGCGTGCATGTTAGAGACCACACCAGATCAGGCATGCTTAGGTATATACTCTATGGTGTATATACATGCTATATCCAAATGCGCAAGGTACGAAACTTCAGTAAAAAAAAGTTACAGATAGATTAGTACACTGCAGTCTAGGAAACAGTCCAGAATATAGAACATAGAAGCTGACTACTATTTTGGTCAGTGTGTATTATTTTGTGATGTTAAGGCTAAGCGCCTTTAGTTATAAGTTTTTAATGATGTAATTAATGTTTTTGTAAACACGCTTGAGCTGAATTGTTTGGAAGTGTTGTATATTTTGTTAATAAGGCCGATTAAGTGTTATGTTTTGGGTCGCGCCTATTCATTTGTAAAGATATAAGTATGTAATGTCTTGTTATGTTACAACGTGCAAGAGAAGTCAATTATTGTGCAAGAATAAGTTATAGAGGTACTATATAATGAAGTCAGAAGATGATATAGCTCTTTAAAGAGTAAGAGCATCCACGCATACACAGAACTGATCAGACAATAGTGTCACTACAACAGTTCATTTTTATATAGTGCATATCAACATTCAGAGGGTTGTAGCCTTCATATTATTGGGTAGTGAGCCTAGGCAGTGAGCCATCCACCCCTAACAGGGTTATTGTAAAAGACTCCTAACAGAGTCAGACTCTTAACCAGGTCATTGTACTCAATTTGTAAAGACTACTTCTAACAGGGAAAAGGAACTTTAACAGGTTCATTATACCTAGTACAATATTTTGTGGGTAATAATCCCCACCAGAGTTTTCCTCTGATC
>MU225773.1:866601-876634 GCA_018584345.1 Thuja plicata | reverse complement strand
TAAACATGGGCATTTGGCAAGAGATTGCAAAGAGGTAAGACCTTTTAATGGTTACTATTTCTCTTGTAATAAATTTGGTCACAGGGCTATACATTGCAGAACTCAGTCATAGAAAAATCAAAGAAGAATGAATCAAAACAATCAGAGAAATCAATCTCAAAAGAATTTGCAGAACATTACATGTCAAATATGCAACTACAATGGACACACAACAAAAAATGCAACATGATGAAGAAAAACATCAGACCTCCTATCATTTGTCACACATGTGGAAAGGCTGGACATATCACAAGGTTTTGTAGATCCAAAACTTAGAAACAAGAAGATCCCAAAAAGTCTCTATTTGAAGAGAAAGGAGAAGTCAATTTTGTCAAAGCAAATGAAGATTCAAGAAAAGTTTGGGTTGAAGTAAAGAAGGACAAAGATGTTGACAAAGTAGTTGAAGCATCCACAGTGGAAACACCCTCTACTTCTGCCTGAATAGAAATTCTTGGTCTTAGGGGGATCTATTCTAGCTCAGAATCCCTGCGTGGTTGGTGTACTCACTTCTGAGTATGTGCCTTTGGATTCATGATTAAAATCTCAGATTACAGGTTTATGCATTCACGCATTAACTATATTGCATTGGGATCAAATTTTGAAAATCTCTATGTATGGTTGCAAGCATTAAATGCGATAGATCGTATAAAAATAAGTTTGTATTCGATCATTCTCACATTTACATTCGAAGAGCAAGAAATTGAAAAGCATTGGAGCACTAAGACATCCAGGCATGAAGGCATAAGAGTTTGAAAGTTGAAACGAACGGTCAATCCATTTGAAATGAAGCCTTAGCCATTGCGCCATTTTAGAATTTCATGGAAACCCTACTTAAACAATCACCAAGTAAGTAATGGTGACCCTAGTTGTATTTGATGTAGCAGAAAGGAAGAGATTCATATTTAAAAGGCATCTGTTCAAGTCTCTATTGGATGATGTGGAAGGAGCTTTCTCTAAAACCCCGATTGGGGTTGTTCATGTGGAAGATATTTGTGCGTACATTTACTGCAAGAAGGAATCACTAGGAGATGATAATATAGCTTCTCACATGGCATCAATGCTGAATAAGGACTTCACATTCAAAGATGAGTTTACGCACCTACAAGATAACCCTATTATTGAGTATTCAAATGCGCATGAGTTTGAAGAACTAGAATGGGTAAAAATCCTATTAAGTAGAATTCATGATGATCTATTTTGGATTGGTGATGTCCCTGTCCATATCACCATAGAATTAATCCATCAATTAACAGGACTTCTAATGACTGGACCTATGCTTCCCACTGGTAAAGATGTTAAGAAGCAGATTGAGAAAGTTTGTTTGTCAAAAAGTGACAGGCGTGGTATGATAGTAGACCCCATCAACGAAGATGACATAAAACTTATGACTATGATACTTGGATACAAGTTTCACCATGCAAGTAGGTTGAATAGTGTATCTACAACAACAGTCCTTGTAGCAATCAGAATAGTAAAGGATAACACCCAGTACAACCTTTGTGAGGTCTTGCATGGATAGTTGATTGACAACATCAGAATCATCAAACATGATAGAAGAAAAACATTCAGGTTTGGATCCCTAATCATCTATTTGTATCATCATATAGTAGGAAAGGTTGCAAACCTCTATCTAGACAAAGGAAAACCTACAATGACACAAATATCTCTTAAGGCCACCTTAGAGAGCAGTGCAAGAGATAAAATGGACATGGATATAAAGATATTCAGGGTTAAAATGCAGAGTAGGGTCAGACTATCTGAGAAGATAGTTGACAAGTACAGGGATACTAT
This sequence comes from Thuja plicata, assembly GCA_018584345.1. Classification (NCBI taxonomy): domain Eukaryota; kingdom Viridiplantae; phylum Streptophyta; class Pinopsida; order Cupressales; family Cupressaceae; genus Thuja; species Thuja plicata. Next base: position 874,804 of record MU225773.1, on the reverse strand, counting down.
TTGTTTTATAGTAGAAATAGATTGCACATGCATGGAGGTTGTTGAGCCTATAACTAAGTGGATTCATCCACTAGGATATGAAGTTGAAGACCATGTGCTAGCGGGATATGCGCAGGTCTTGTTATCAGCACCTAAAGACCCAAATGAACCTAGGTGGGGAACATACAGAGAAAAGACTAATGAAGTGGACATTGAGCTAAAACTTGCTATTAATAAAAGGAAAGTGTCTAGAACCACATCTAACATACCAAAAGCTCATGGAGTCACTCGAGAAGATTTGAATATGGAAAAAGAAGCCAAATTTGCTAAAGTCAAGATTGAGAAGACTGATGAATCTCAGAAAAAGAAATAGAAGAAAAATGAAGAAAGTACATCTGCGCCTGCTACCACCATTAACTTGGATACATCTCCATCTTCTGTTCCTAGCAAAAAACCCAGAGGAAGGAAGCAAGCTACTACAGGTCATCCATCTTCAAGAACCACAAGGAGCACTACAAAGACTACACAAGCACCTCCTGAGGTAGGTTTCAGACCAAACTTGAACATATTGAAGAATATGATTATAAATGAAGGAAGATTGGATACACTTTCAAAAGTCTTTAACAAATATAAAGAAGTTGATAAGACAAAGATACATTACATGGTCATATCTCATATGATCAAGTTTAAGAAATCAGTTCTTGAACTGAAGACAGTGATACCAGATGACTTATGGAATGTAATGGAAATTATGAGAAGACATGCTATTGAGGAAGACATGAAGATTAGAGAAGAAAATCTAGATACTCTTCTCCCTATTTGTTCACATGATGAGAAAGCTATTTTTCTAGATCTTGTAAAGCCTCATCTCCGAAGCAAGACAAGGAATTTACAGATAATGAACAAGGAATATGAACAGGTTGGAAAGGAGACTGAAAAAGCATTTACACAAGTCTTGATGGATAGACACATGTATCCACCAACGACACCTACAACAAAATTTACTCCAGCTCCTCCTAAACAAGATACAACTCCAGTAATTTAGATTGTGCCCATGACAGGTCCACAGGTCTTTGCACCCACAGTGACAATAACTACTAGAAAACTAAAGATACAAAAGATACTATAATAGTTGACAATGTCAAGATATCTATGACAACTTCTGATAATGATATGAACAAGGTTGATGAAGCAATGAACATTGATGATACATCTTTACAACATGATGAAGTTCCTTTGATTGATCCAATAGATTTGGATAAGGAGAAAGACACTCAAGTTGATGAGTCACCAGTTAAAGAGGCACATATCAAAAGTGAATGTGTAGAAACAAGTCAGTATACTATTCTGTCACCATCCACCTCATTGTTGTCAAGGTTAACTCCTGATTCAGCAAGTTTTGACACATGGGAAGAAGAAGAACTCATTAAGATCAGCATCCTTGCCATGGAAAAGGAAAAGGAGAAACATGTGATGAAGAACCCACGCTTTATTGAATCAATAAACATTCTGAATGAGTTAGTCCCTGCTGATAAGAAAGTTGCAAAAGTTCAAACTATTGAACATGTGGATAGTGTACTAACAAACTTCAAGTCACACTTCACCAGCTTAGTAGAAACAACTACTAAGATTGCAGAAGATGAGTATAAGAAGGAAAGATTGAATGAAGTGGTGAAGAACTTTACCTTGGATCTTAACTCTCTGAAGATTGGATAGTCTATACTGAAAGAGTTGGCAGAAAAAGGAAAGAAAGTTATAGAAAATTGCATGGATAGAGTGAAGCTCACCTCTGAGCACACTAAAAAGATAAAAGAAGCTGAAGAAATGATGGAAAACATAAGAAAATCTGTTGAGAATTCCATGCAAGACATGAACACATGCAATAATGTCTACCAAGGAAAACTGGAGAAAATTGAGAAGGCAAAGATTGAAATAAGCAAGATAAGAGTTAGATAGACTCAGTTGAGAAATGCACTTGCACCTTCATTAGCAGTTCTTATTGAGAACATCAAACAAATAGATGACACAATGCAAACTTATGATCAAGGTCCTTGCTTGGATCTAGTGAAAATGGAGAAGTTAACATATGCTTTATGTGTGCACCTCCAAACAATTGATGCAATGAATGCATTCTGGCAGAAAGAGATTCAGTCTCTTCAAGTTGTGTACCCGGATGTATATATGGAGTAAGTATGAAGACTTACAATTTTTTGCACACCTTTGTCATTCATGTTAAAGGGGGAGTAGTATAGAATGTGTATATATGGAAAAGTATTTATTTATATATCATTAAGTATATGTATATACAGTCATTTTTGAATGAAGTCATTTTGTGTAACTTAGCCACATTCCTTTGTTGCCATAAATGACAAAGGGGGAGATTGTTGGCAAGTTGACTTCCTAAGGAAGCATGGCTTATTTTTTGTTGTCAATCATAGCAACACATTCATACTAAGTTTCTGTCAAAGATAACTTAGAAGATAAAATGACTAAGTACATAATACATAGCAGACAGACAGATACAGAGATCAGCACATCCGTGTGCATGTTAGAGACCACACCAGATCGTGCATGCTTAGGTATATACTCTATGGTGTATATACATGCTATATCTAAATGCACAAGGTATGGAACTTCAGTACAAAAAAGTTACAGACAGATTAGTACACTGCAGTCCATGAAACAGTCCAAAATATAGAACATAGAAGCCGACTACTATTTTGGTCAGCGTGTATTATTTTGTTATGTTAAGGCTAAGCACCTTTAGTTATAAGTTTTTAATGATGTAATTAATGTTGTTGTAAACATGCTTGAGCTGACTTGTTCAGAAGCATTGTATATTTTGTCAATAAGGCCAACTAAGTGTTATGTTTTGGGTCGCTCCTATTCATTTGTAAAGATATAAGTATGTAATGTATTGTTATGCTACAGCGTGCAAGAGAAGTTGATTATTGTGCAAGAAGAAGTTATAGAGGTACTATATAATGAATTCAGAAGATGATATAGCTCTTTAAAGAGTAGGAGCATCCATGCATACACGGAACTGACCAGACAACAGTGTCACTACAACAATTCATTTTGATATAGTGCATATCAACATTCAGAGGGTTGTAGCCTTCATATTATTGGGCAATGAGCCATCCACCCCTAACAGGGTTATTGTAAAAGACTCCTACCAGAGTTAGACCCTTAACCAGGTCATTGTACTCAATTTGTAAAGACTACTTCTAACAGGGCAAAGGAACTTTAACAGGTTCATTATACCTAGTACAATATTTTGTGGGTAATAATCCCCACCGGAGTTTTCCTCTGATCAAGGTTCTCCGTAATCAAATCATGTGTTCTTGTGTTAAGATTCTTGATTGCATATTTATTTTATGTTTAATTAGCTGAAATATAAATAATTGATGAACACTAATTCACCCCCGCCCTCTTAGTGTTTCTAACAGGAATGCCTTTAGGGTTATGATGATCAAGATTAGGGTTTTCTTAATAGGAGACCAAGATTGGGGGTCTAGGGTTTAGTTGACATTTTTGGGTCATTACAAATACCATTGGTGCTTGCCATCTCTTGTCAGAGATTAAGAGCTAGTTGAACAAACCAACTGTTGTGGAGGAAGACCTTAATTACATAGGACATGGACCTAAAAATTTTGGGTTTAATCAAGGGTAGTATGGTTCAAGGAATAACTAGAATCAAAACTCCTAGAATAATTCAAATCATTGGAATCCCCAATATCCAATGAAACCTCTTAATATGCCTTGGGGACCACCATGGGGAGCTCTTGAATGGGTAAATCCTCAATGGAACCAACAAAAATGGTAGAAAAATAAACCATAGTGGCAAAACCAATCACAATGGCAGAACTAACCACACTAGCCACAAAGTCAACCACAATGGCAGAAAAACCAGAATCAGTTTCAACCATGGAAAAATCAAGGTGCAAAGAGATCCTAGGGTCAAAAACCACCACTTATCACTAGACCCAATCAATTAAATGAAAAAGTGATCCAACCTCAAATACCAACACAACTTGTCCTAAATCCAAAGAACAATAGGACACAATAAACTCATAATGTTGATACTAACACTATCGGTTTGAATTTTATTGAGATTAATGATATTTATTTAAGAAATTGGAATGTTCCCTCCAAACTTGATGTCACGGGTCAGGAAGGGGAGAGGGAAGGTAAAATTCTAGAGGAAACTCAAATTGAGGATAAAACAAAACACATGCTTAATAAAGTACCATTTCCAGAGTGTTTTAAAAAAAAGGATCAAGAAGCTCTTGATAGCTCCTGGACAGACCATGATAATATAATGTACTCATAATTCCTTAAGGAAATGAAGAAAATTAACATTAAAATTCATTTTCTTCAAGATATCAAGGATATCCCTGAGATAAACCAATTAATCAAATTGATTTGCATCAAAACACCAGAAAGAAAAAGAAAAACACCTCCAACAATTTAAGATGGAGTAAAGCTTATTAATGTTTTATTAGGGAAATTGCTTCCATAGAAATATAGTGATCCTGGAAGTCCAGTGATTACCTTAAACATAGACAATGTAGAAATACTAAATGTGCTAATAGATTTGGGAGCAACTATTAATATTGTCACTACTGATACATTTGAGAAATTGGGATTTACAAATGTCCAATCCACCACAACTGTGCTTCAGTTGGCTGATCAATCTATCACCAAACCCGAAGGGGCTTTGTAAAAGGTCACAATTACTATTGAGACTTGGGAATACCTTGTGGATTTCCTTGTATTGAAAGAAAGAAAGAAATAAATGATTTATTCAATCATTTTGGGAAGACCTTGGTTAGTAACAACTGCAAAATTGATAGACTGTAGATAAGGAAGTATGACAATATCAAATGGTGCTAAGAAAAAATAGCTCTCACTGTATCCTCCATCAAAACCCACATTCCAAAGTGATATGCCACTATGGATAGATGAGGAAATGGATGAAGAAGGGTATGGAGTGATTGAGTTGGCTATGGTAACATTAATGGATCATTTTATTGAGTTCCAAGAATTTGTTTAGAATGAGGAAGATTTTGACTCACATTTACAAGAATGTGTGTCTCAAAAAGACACGGTGAAAGATGAAGCAATAAAAAAAAAGGATATTGGTGAAAAAAATTTACAACATTCATCTGCACATCCTTGTCCCTTAAACACACTTATTGAAGAACCCATAGAATAATATAGTAAGACAAAGAAGATTTTGGTACATGGTGATAAACCTCTCTTTATAAGTTTAACTTTGTTGCCCAAATAAGAGAATAATTTAAAACAGGTGTTGGAAAAATATACTAAAGAATTTTCTTTGTAATATCAATATTTGAGAGGGATTCATCCAGAGTTGTGTACTTGTTACATATACACTTAAGATGTGAAGCTTGCGAGACAAGGACATAGAAGAATTGATCCAGTCCTTAGAGATTTTGTGAAACATGAAATAGAAAAAATGCTAAAGGTAGGATTTATTTATCCTATTTCTTATAGTCAATGGGTTTTCCCATTAGTTATATTTCCTAATAAAAATGGTAAGTGGCGAGTATGTGTGGATCACCCAGAATTAAATAAAGCCACTTAAAGGGAATATTTTCCTCTACCATCTATTAACTAGGTACTTGACAATATTTCCGACAATATTTATTTCTCTTTTCTTGATGGATTTCATGGGTACAATCAGATCCAAGTAGCTTCTGAAGACCAAAACAAGACCACATTTACTTTCCCTTGGGGCACATATTGTGAAATTTGCTGAGCTGCAAATCTTCCCAAGAACACCTGCATGCATAGCTATTACATAAACAGAAGCAAAAGACAGAAGATAGAAGGATCTATGGCGGCCAATAGGCCAGAGATAGAAAAATCATCTTAACAGAAAATAAGCTTTTATTAACAGAATGAAATTATAATACAATCTCCTTATGAATTACAAAGCGGTGATTCCTAATAAAGGATACCAAAACCCTAAAAGGGAAACTAGTAGGAAATGGAAAATTTCCTAAGTCTAACTTAAGCAAAGAGTAGATAAACTAATAATTAACTAATTTAATTATTAGTAATACTCGACTACTCTAACACCCCCCCTTAAGTGTAACTTAGGGAGAAGCAAAAAAGCTAAACTACTGCAGAAAGCAGGAAAGATGGGTCCCGACAACTAGGCCTGATCAAGTACCCAAAACATGAAAGCAAACTAGATGAAGGAAACAGAGCCTTCAATCTAGGGAAAAAGTGTCCCAGAGAAAGGAACAAGAATAGAGCAAGAAGCATCTCTGAAGCATGTCTGAAAACTCTGTCAGAAGATACTGCTGGAACCCCCACTGAAGTGCATGACCAGGTAGAGAAGACAAGTGTCTGAAGAGCTGATCAATCGAACCAGGAAGCAATAGAACCAACAGGTGAACCCCCCCATAATGCTGAACTGGGAGAGGTGACAGGAACACTGAAATGCAGTACCAGAAATAGCTGCAAAAGAAGAACCAAGAACACCAACAGTGCAACTGAAGCACACACACAGGATAAAGGGCGGTGTCACAGAAACACTACATGGGCTAATGTCATGGAAGGTATGCTCACTTGACAAAGGTGGATGCACCTAAAGCGGCATAAACATCATAACCCCCCATGGCACTTTATAACACAATGCGAGTACATCAACCGAACAAGGTGTGCAAGATCCAAGAATGCAGAAGAAGGCACTTTATCTCAGTGCATTTATAGAACAAAAATGCTACAGAAGGAGCATGCAAGCTCAGAAGTTAGAAAGAAGAGTGAGCTATGAACTCAAAAGAAGAGATCCCCGGACCTGTAGAACCAAGCACACCACCAGAGGGCATAAACTGCCAAACGCGGAGGAGTGAAAACTCAGAGAAAAATCTAGAAAAATAACCTCTGCCACTGAATAGAACACTGAACCAGCTTTTCGACGATATCTCGTTTGCCAAAAAAGGAGTCCGGATGAGCCAGATATGACTCCCGGAAGGCAAAACAAGACATCAAACTTCAACAGTAAAAATCACTATTGAAATGGTGGAACCAAAAACCCTAACCTCCACCATCGAAAAGTGCTCAAAAAGATCTTTCTGACGGTATATGGAAGTCAGAAAAAGACCCCCGTATGCTCCTTGTAGAGCGAAAACAGACAGGTACCCCCAAAAAGTCAAAAAAGGGTGCAAATGGCCCCCAGGGGCTAAAAAAATTGAGCCCCCGGGCGCATGGCGCGCTCGGAGGGCTAGGTCGCAGCCCCTGATTCCCCATATGAGCATGCGCAAATGTATTGAGGCCTGCGGGGGCTGGTGCAAATGCACCGCCGGTGTAAAAGGGCGCCATCAGGCGGCGGGGTGGCGCAGACAGAGGCGCCAGCGGGGGCCTTGGAGCGGAGGGAGTCCAGGGAAGGTGGAGCAGCCACGGAGGGCGGCAGACCGGGCAGCGCCTGCTGAAGGAAGGCGGCGGGTGGCCGGAGAGATAGGGCGCGGTGGCAGTGGAAGCGCTCGCGGGTGGCGGGAGGGTCGAGCGCGGGTGGCGCTATTAAAAAAACACTGCCTGCGCATAAAATAAGTCAAAAATCATTGTAAAAAATGATTTTTTAATTTTTTTTTTTGAATTTTCTCATCCGTACGGCCCTTGGGAGGGCAAGAAAATTTTTCCAGAGACCCCGGTGTCCAAAATGGATGAGCTTTATATGGATTCTGGGGTTTTTGGGCCTTCTGGACGCAATGGCAGTGTTCGTTTGAGCCCAAAATGCCTCCAAAAATAGAGACCCCCCAGAATCAATAAACAAATGCCAGAAAATGCCTGGCAAACTGCAAACCCTCTGTGCTTCAACAAAGAATGAACAGCCAACAGCAGATCAGCTCTGATACCATGTGAAATTTGCTGAGCTGCAAATCTTCCCAAGAACACCTGCATGCATAGCTATTACATAAACAGAAGCAAAAGACAGAAGCTAGAAGGATCTATGGCGGCCAATAGGCCAGAGACAGGAAAATCATCTTAACAGAAAATAAGCTTCTATTAACAGAATGAAATTATAATACAATCTCCTTATGAATTACAAAGCAGTGATTCCTAATAAAGGATACCGAAACCCTAAAAGGGAAACTACTAGGAAATGGAAACTTTCCTAAGTCTAACTTAAGAAAAGAGTAGATAAACTAATAATTAACTAATTTAATTATTAGTAATACTCGACTACTCT